>JABSTQ010003559.1:0-15393 GCA_013358835.2 Ixodes persulcatus
TCGCGGGCAGTTGCGTTTTTTGGCTTTATTAAAGAAATACGGGACTCTGTAGCAAAATATTAATTGGGTAGTATTCCGACACCATAACCCAGGTAACAATTTATGTTGTGGAGACAGTCGGCGCAACAATGTTTCGCAACATGAAAACAGTTGTATTGCAATCGCGCAACAATGTTGTAGCAACAGTCATAACACTGCAGAAGTGTCCGCTGCTAAAGCACTGCGGCAACTGTGTCGGTCAACCGTTGACTGTCTCATGCTCGCAACAGTTACCGAAGCATTGCTTTTACCCAGCAAAATCTGTGCTGTCCTGATGTTGCTAAACATTGCGGAAAAGACCAGCGCAGCTGTAGGCGAAACATTATCACGCAACACAAGCTCCGCCAACAACGTCACGTTTGCATTTGCGAGAGTGCAGAACTGCTGTTTTGCTACTATTCGACTGATGTTGCGGTAGCGTCGGGACCTTTGATTCCGAAATGTTGTGGCAACGTAACTTTCTGCTTTCGGAAAACAAAGCTTACAAACAGTTATCGCAACAGTTAGCAAACTGTTCCCGTGGCAGATTAAAAAAAAAAAAAACAGATTGCGTTTATACTGGCAGAATGCAGTCGCCAAACATTGCTTTCCAAAAGTGTTCCAACCGTACGACACAACAGTTTTGCGCTAGGTCGGGATAGATGTTTCGAGGAATTGTTGCGGAAACAATGGGCACCATTGTTGGTTGACTGTTGCTCAAACCTATTCGGCAGACGTTGCGCGCCACAACGGGACTGCAGCTGTACATCAGTTTTCGCCAACTGCTGCCGCATGCATCTTCTCAACATTTGCACTGCATGACGAGGCAGCGCTCCTCGCAACAGTGCTTCCGCATGATCGGGGCAACAATGTCTTGCTTTTGTTGCTACAGTCCGTCATGCCAATGCTGCGTTGCATATTTTTGCGGGTATTCGTCTGTTGACTCGCAACAATGTGAAAACAGTTGGGCAACCTTTTCGTAATTATTCCGGGCAGCTCAACGCGGAACAGTATTACAGTCCACGCACCTAGTACTACGTACGTGTGTGTATATATATATATATATATATATATATATATATATATATATATTCCGTTCGGCGGAAGCTAACTGTCGGCGATTGCAGCGCCGCCATTCCTCCCGCCTTCACCCCTAAGAGAACCGCACAGCTGCGTAAACTCGTTTAGGGATTGTAGCGTTGACAGTTACTCTTCTATTTCGGCTTTAAACAGCAATCTCGGCGCCGAAGCATATACGGTAGATATGCCTACAACCGCTCGCAAGCAGGCGTATCGTGAACTACTATAGAAGTCAGCACGCACCCAGGTCAGGACGCGCTACCTAAAATCTCCGGTGATTCGTGGTTTTAGAATCAAAATATTAATTGTACCGCAAAACTTTGTAAACTCGAATTTTTAAAAATCATCACGTCTTTGCCATTTTGCACCTATCTCCAATAAAAGCTTTTAGAAAACAAATTTGTTTATTTGTTTTTATGCAAAAAACAAGCTTTCTAAAAGCGCATGGTAACCAGAGTCCAGATGCTGGCCGCAGAGGTTACTCCTTCTGTGCATGCTAGTAGAGGGCGCCACCGCCTTGTTCTGGAGTTCTCCGGCCCCTCCAGCACCGCTCCGTCGACTTATGCGAAGCTCTGTGCGACTATGTGCGACGACCGTCGTTTTAATGACATTTCTTTTGAAAAGTTCCGAAATCATATGTTTGAAGAGTATCATGAAACTGCCTATTAGCCCCGTGCGCGACCGAAAGCGTCGCTGTGGTCGGCCTTCCACGATTGGCCGAACGCTGACTATGACGTCGGAAAGGGGATTTATCATCGATGGAAATAAGAGGAATGAAAGAACTTTAATTTTGAAGGTGTTGGCAGTGTTCCTTTGAGAGCGCAATGATGTCAAGCTTCCACCATGCTAATAACAAACACCATCGAACTTGTTGTTTGCAAGGTAATGACGTCACAAGGGGAACCACAGGAGGGCGCCACAAAAACATCTCGCCGCTAATTGTTCACGTGCTTTACTGCTGCCTGTGGTTCATTATTTGGGTAACTGGTGCGAGTTGGACAACTCTATCCGGCAACACGGGGAAATCGTGTTGCCGGCGACCTTGTCACATCGAGGTAACAACTACAGTCCGGCAACAAGTTGCTGCCGCCCGGCAACCGTGTTGACTGTGTTGCCCGATTTGTTGTCCGACAACCCTGTCACACCGCGCTGACGGCGGGGACAACACGGGGAACACTCCGCCATCTTGATTGTTTAACATCGTTCGTGTGAGGCGCGGATCGCTGGAAATGTGACTCTTACAAGTGCTATGTGCTTTTGAAGGGCCGGAAATTACCACGGTACGACATCAACCAGTGACTGTGATTAGAAAACTTGACACGGGGAGTATTTTCCGCTCTTTATTTTATCAAACTGTTCTTCATTCGCTGACAAAGCAGATGGCCTTAACCAAGGAAAGTGACATCGCTGATTTATGTTTGGGATTTACGCCACCGTATGAAGTGTTTCTGTCCGGTTCTTTCTTTCATGCAAATCCTATTTCTACTGTAAAATTGAGTTAGCACCGGCAGTACCCCAAAACGTCGTTTGTAGCCTGGTGTTGAGCTGAATGACAGTGCTTCAAAACTGCGACACCAACACGATCGGCCCTCATAACAATCGGTGGAATAAATATTTTTCAACGCTGTCTATTTGCCTACCGCCTGCTAAGTGATAGCTTCATTCGCCAAAACCTCCTGGGTATTTTTGAAACAAATCAGGTGTCTGGTAGCGGCTGTTTTTGTCAAGTTCCAAGCATCAACAATCATGATCAGAGTGGTCGTTTTAATGCTTCGATTTTTCAATCTTTGGTTTTCTGGATTATTTTTATTATACTTTATCACCGGGTGAGTAGGCATGCCATTTTATCTCAGTATTAGTAATGTGAGCTGGTCTCCTCGGCAGTTCTAATTTCAAAACCAGTCTGAACGGTCACGACCGTAGCTGTGACCATTTCGAAAATTTTTTTCCGTAATTACGCAGTAAAAATATTCCTCAAATTATTTTAGCTGCACTCCACCCTTAATTATTGTTAAATAACGTTTTCCAAGCCTTTATTTGAGCAAGACGTTATTGATAGGGAACTAGCTCTACCATCGAAGCTAACTATGTTGTCGTGTTGCCGGCCCGAAATTCGCTCAGCCAGCGATCAGGGCAACACACGTTGTCCAACACAAGTTGCTGCTGTTTTTGTTGCCGAGGGCTGTCATACCGAGGCAACACTTTAGTTGTCGTCCATGTTGTCGTGCTGTTGCCGCGATGTGACAGGTATGTCGAAAAACACGGGGAGCGAGCAACAAGTTGCCCGACTGTGGGGCAACGTGTTGTGTTGCTGTTACCGTCGTGTTGCCTCAGTGTGACAGGGCCTTTATGAACACTATCAGGCTACAGTGCCGCTGAGTCAAAAAAAAAAAAAATAACCACCCAATTGGGGGGGGGGGGGGGGGGTTGTGTGTATGTTTATACAGCCTAGAACTTGGTCTGCCTCTACGGGCGACGAGTCTCCAAGCTGTAGATGAGCAATTTAGCCAGTGCAGTAAAACCGCTAGCCTGGGGTCTTTAAGGTGCATCACGCAGTAGCGATACACGACCGCACGCCGGTACGATGCTCATCCAGATCGAAACGGGCAGGAATGGGTATTGAACCCAGGATCCCCGAGTTCTGCAGCGCGAGCTTTCGCTCCACGTGACATCCTCAAAGATTAGCAGAGCATCCACTCATGTAATACCCCCCCCCCCCCCTTTGCATTTATATTCATATTGTAATCCGCTTAAAGGAGTCATGAAATTATTTTTCATTCTTCCTTAGCTTTAATCCTCAACTTAAAAGCGGATTGAAAAATCACGTGGTCGTGACATGCTTTTGCACCGGTGCGATGACTCGAAGCTTTCACCGTGCTTTTTGAGCACATCATATAACTTGTCATTCGCAAGTGATAATAAATTCCGTCAGGGCACTCATTGACCACGAACGCGAATCCAAATAATTGTTGACGAGCGCATACATCCGAATGACGCAGTTCTCGTGTCCAATGCGAGAGCTCGGGTCGGCTGACGTGCTTTGGGGACCGTTGACGTGCTTGGGGTAACGCTGACATGCTCTGAGTACAGCGGATGTATCACAATGAAAAGGCGGAGAGCTTTCAAGGGAAATGAGGTACAAAATAGTCCCCTATATTTACAAATGTTGGTACCGAGAAGCTGGCTTTTGACTTTCTACCCTTTTTATTTTGGCCCACTAAACGATATGCGAATAGTAAACTCCCAATGTAAAATCATTTATCCCAGCCCAAAATTCATTTCATGTTGATTAAAAGGATAAAAGGCGTGAACAGAACAGAACGAAAAATGAACCACGTACGACACGGACAAGCGTCAACGTCCAACTGATTTAATAAAACACGAAACATTGTCAAACTGTTGATCCTCATCGCCTAAACACATGCAACAGATAAAGGATCGTATCGCTCATCACACGCAGCCCTCAAGAAACTCAATTTCTTTGTTTAGTAGATAAAGGGATGGCTGCTTACGCATTTGTCAGCCGCTTTGTGTATACCGAAAGCTACGATTAATCCCCTTTCCATCCTCTTCTTCCCTCTCTTAATAAACCTTGTGTGCTCTAACAAAGGTTCACACCCGCATCGTTTACAGTGCTCCGCAAGATGCTCACCCGAATTATTCGTCCGGCTAGCTTGTGTTCCCGCGCTCTTTCATTAAGGTTGCTAAAGTTGAAGCCTGGGCGAGTTGGTATGACATTTTAAAAGGTTAAAACAGCGCAAGAAGGACACAGACAGCGCTCTGTCTGTGTCCTTCTTTACCCTGTCCGTTGTTTTTTGCGCTGTTTTAACCTTTTAAAATTTCATTAAGGCATCGGCCGGTCTGACCAATGTAAACTTGGCCGCAACTAAAAGGAATTTCATAAACCACCTTAGTCACGCCTTTTAATCTTTTAATTGATATGTACCAACCAGCCCAAACCAATTTTTTATTTAATTTCATGGCCCCTTTAAATCTGAAAATCATTAAAAGTAAAAACACATCGAAAAAAAAAAAAGCCTCGCTGAAAGCTGGAGCTTTTTTTCTAAAGAGGGGAATGTAAATTACCTTGATCCGCAAGTGCGGCACTAGGAGTCTAATTTTAACATTCCCGTTTTGTTCCGTGAGCCGGTCATAACACATGAACATGTCGGAACCACACCGAACCTCGTAAACAACTCCGGAACGCAGCCCAGTGACGGAACCTTACATTTTTTGTTACATCCTTGTTTATGTTCGAAGTAAAACGGTTTTATCTATCTCATCCGGAAGTCCGTTCTAAAAGCAGCAGTCCAAAAAAAAAAAAAATTGGGCAAAAGTTTTTTTTTAATTTTTTTTTTTATTTACGCGAGAAACCAGAGAAGCACGGAAGTACACTATTTAACTTTGAAACACTTTGGGGGCTTTTGTAACTGAACTTCAAACTGTAGCCAGCTGACATTATAATCGCGATGCCAGGGGCTTCTTTCGTGTCGGCTTTTCCTGTAGGGATAATCCTCAAAAGCGAAAAATGAGCGGCTAGCTGCGAGGGCGACACCGACCTTGAGACTTCCAGGTGTCTTCCCCTCGTTGACGCGGGCTCGCTCAATCCGCGAAACTGAGAAAGTCAGCGCGACCGAAGGCTTTTTTTTTTTTCATGAGCTGCATTGCAGGTCCGAGGCCGCTCGGTCGGAGGAAATCGAGAGGCCGAGATGTGCTTGTGTCGTTCCAGCAGCCGCCCTCGACATTGCGCGGCTGCTGGAACCATCGCGGTGTCTTCACAAGGATTGGCTTGCGCAATAAAGGGTTCAGATCATCGATAATCAATTTCTTTCCGAAACATATAAATCAGGTTGCTTTCCCTAATCCCTTCATTACTGTTCGAAACATATATCTCCTCTCGTATGTTGTTCATCCTATTTTGCAGCATTTTGCGTATTTATTCTTCCTTACCTCTGCTTGATGACTGTTTTATAAGTTGATAAAGGCCTTTAAATACTGGCGCGGGCTTGCGCGATCAACGCTGTACTGGATTTATCCAATATTTGACGAGATTGGTGTTAGGAGGGTGGAGGAAGCAAACCGAAATTCTGGATTATAATGAAGACGGCGCAGTGGTAAGATAGGTTTTTGGCTTCTCCCGCCTCCACAACGCCCCATCGTTTGCACTATCACAACTTCTCAGTAACCTTTTTACTCATAGTTACTATAAATGTCACCCCACAGGCTTTCCCGTTATGAGCGAGACGACTTTTTAGTGACCGGCGAATCTCCTGGGTGAGAATAAATATTATCACCTTCCCACAACCACCACTCTTTTCTCTCTCTCTCTCTCCCCCCCCCCCCTCCACTTTCCCAAGTTAGGGAGACATCAGGCCACTCCAGGAAGCACCTTGCACACACGGCTTTTTGGCTGCTCATTCTGAACACATTCAAACGTGGAAGTAAACACAGCGCATGAACGACGCCCAGTTCATTTGCAACCTAAATAAGGTGACTCTTCTGTTGGGACCCAATCAATTTCATCATCAATCATTATTTGTTATGATTTCATGGTGAAAGTATGCGTCGTGATTCATTCAAAGGGAGAAATAGGTCCTCGTATTTATTTTGCGAAAATACTCGCTCCTGTGACGCTCTAGTGCGTAAGGTCAAAACACCCGAGGCAGTTCGTAATACTTTACAACTGTCGTTGACGATGAAATATTTGCGGGAAGTGCATACAATTGTTTACACCATATTGTAGCACCCTAAACCAAAACATACCTAAACACAAGAAATTGTCGCAATCGCCAAAAAATAAAAAAAAAATCACTCTGCGAAAATTGTTGCCCCCTTCCCCTCCTCCCTCTATCTTTTTTTTTTTTTTTTCCCGCGCCACTACAAAGAATAGCGGCCGAGCAACGAATTTCCATCAAAAACCTCGCTTCTTGGAGAAAGGACTCCAGGGTATATGGTAGTGAATAAGTTAGGGAGTTTGTAGAAATAATAGGCGACCATTGAATCTAACCTTCTGCACAAATCATACCCGGGATATTTTCTTTTTCCTTCCACGCGATTAGAAGGCGAGACGCTAAGGGAATTTATGTGCACTAACATGCTGCCTCTAAGAGAGAGTGCCAGATTTATAGTGCATGTCAATTGACATTTAAATAGTTTAATCCCTGTTCACAAACATTCGCGGCTTGGAGGATGACATGGAAGCATGGCGGAAAGCAGCTTGCTTGAAATTGAAGTCTATATTGCATTGCACTGGTGTGAAATAGTATTACGTATTTTTGTCTTATTTCCGTTCACCAAAATAAAAACAGCGTTTAGAAGCCGAACACTGCGTTTTTAGGAGCGCGGAAAGGACTTAAAAAACCGGGACAACCTGAACGATACGAGGCGCCTTGTGTCACTCAGCTTGTCCTGGTTTCTTGTTTTTCTGCATGGAGCCTTTCAAAAGTGGATGAAAAATTATGAACCGACTGACCCGACTTACCACGTTAGAGCAGTTCATTTTCATTATGAAAGGCTCTCTTCAAGCGTCTTGCATAGTTAAGCTTCTACTGGTTCGTTTTTATCGTCGGTTCCTTTCAAAAAGTGAGCCACCACACCAACTACTACCACATTCTTAATTTGCGGAAGCGGAGAAGTGGAAATGCGACAAAAGGAAAGATTCGCCCGCGTTATTTCAGTCCTATAGAAAAGCGGACCGGATACAAGAGGGCCGAAATATTTTACAAGAAACACGCAATCTTCGCTATAATTCTGTCTTACAGTTTGATGTGAAGGTATACTTGGACGCCGGCATTATTCGTTTAGAAATGCGGGGAAGAACGTAAGAGGGCGAACGAGACGCCTCCGTGTTTTGCGTCACGCCTGCATTTCAAAAGTTAGACATACTGGTTCCCGACACCAGCACGATTGACGGCTCCGCCCGGGTATTTGATTGT
Source organism: Ixodes persulcatus (assembly GCA_013358835.2). Taxonomy (NCBI): domain Eukaryota; kingdom Metazoa; phylum Arthropoda; class Arachnida; order Ixodida; family Ixodidae; genus Ixodes; species Ixodes persulcatus. The sequence goes on from JABSTQ010003559.1 coordinate 8,034, forward strand.
TTATTGATACGGAGAAGAAGAGGAAGAGCGCAACGCGGCCCGCGGCCGTAGTGCGTTCTGGCTCGCGCTCTGGCGGGCAGTCAGATTGAAAACCCACCGCTGAAAACCACCCTGTGTACGGAGTCGAAAACATGATAATCTTTGAATGGGAGTGGACGTAGAAGTATATTGATCCGATGCAAAGTTTCGCTTGATTCCTGAACGAATAATGCCGGCGTCCAAGTATACCTTAATTCATATCAAATTGTTAGACAGAATTGTAGAGAAGATTGTGTGTTTCTTGAAGAAGATTTCGGCCCCTTCTTTCCGGTCCGCTTTTCTATAGGCCTCAAATAACGCGGGCGAATCTTTCCTTTTGTCGCATCTCCACGTCTCCGCTTCTGAAAATTATGAATGTGTAGGTTGGTCCAGTAGCTTCGAGCTCACTTTTTGAAAGGAACCGAATATAAAAACGGACCAGTACAAGCTGAACTATGCAAGACGCTTGAAGAGAGCCTGTCGTAATGAAAATGAACTGCTCTAATGTGGCAAGTTGGGTCAATCGGTTCATAATTTTTCATCCACTTTTGAAAGGCTCCGGAAAAACAAGAAACCAGGACAAGCTGAGTGAAGCAAGGCGCCTCGTATTGTTCAGGTTGTCCCGGTTTTTTATGTCCTTTCGGCGCCTCAAAACGCACAGTATTCGGTTTCTAAACGCTGTTTTTATTTTCGCAGAGAAATAAGACAAAAATACGTAATAATTTTTCACATCAGAGCAATGCAATGGAGACTTCTATTTCCAGCAAGCTGCTTTCTTCCATGCTTCCATGCCATTCTCCAGACCGCAAATTTTTGTGCAGAGTGATTAAACTATTTACATCTAAATTAACATGCACTATAAATCTGGTACTCTCTCTTAGACGCAGAATGTTAGTGCACATGATTTACCCCCAGCGTCTCGCCTTCTAATCGCGTGGGAGGAAAATGGAAATATCCCGGGCATGATTTGTGCAGAAGGCTAGATTCCATGGTCGCCTATTATTTCTACAAACTCCTTGACAGATTCACCACCATATACCCTAGAGTCCTTTCTCCAAGAAGCGAGGCTTTTGGCGGAAATTCGTTGCTCGGTCGCTAATCTTCGTAGTGGCGCGGAAAAAAAAAAAAAGAGCGAGAAAGGGGGGGATATATATATTTTTTTTTCGATCGCGGCATTTTGTTGTCTTTAGGTATGCTTTTGTTTAGGGTGCTACATTATGGTGTAAGAAATTTTATGCACTTCCAACAGATATTTCATCGTCAGCGACAGTTGTAAAGTATTACGCACTGCCTCGGGCGCTTTGACCTTACGCACTAGAGCGTCACAGGAGCGAGTATTTCCGCAAACTAAATACGAGTGCCTATTTCTCCCTTTGAATCGATCACTTCTGTGGCATCACGACGAACACACTTTCACCATGAAATCATAACACATAGTGATTGATGATGAAAATGATTGGGTCCCAACAGTAGTGCCACATTATTTAGGTTGCTAAAAAACTGGGCGTCGTTCATGCGATGTGTTTACTTCCACGTTCGAATGTGATGAGAATGAGTAGCCAAAAAGCCCTGTGTGCAGGCTGCTTCCTGGAGTGGCCTGATATCTCCCCAACTCGAGAAAAGGGGGGGGGGGGGGTAGAGTAAAGAGTGGTTGTTGTGGGAAGGTGATAATATTTATTCTCACTCAGGAGAGTCGCCAGTCATTAAAAAGTCGTCTCGCTCCCACCGGGAAAGCCTGTGGGGTCACATTTATAGTAACTATGAGTAAAATGTGGTATACATCTATGTTACTGAGAAGTTGTGACAGTGCGAACGACGGTGCGTTGTGGAGGCGGGAGAAGCAAAGACCTATCTTACGACTGCGCCGTCTTCATTAGAAGCCAGAATTGTGGTTTGCTTCCTCTACCATCCTAACGCCAATCTTGTCCAATATTGGATAAATCCAGTACAGCGTTGATCGCGCAAGCCGGCGTCAATATTTAAAGGCCTTTATCAGCTTATAAAACAGTCATCAAGCAGAAGTAAGGAAAATAAATACGCAAAATGCTGCAAAATAGGATGAACAACATACGAGAGGAGATATATGTTTCGAACAGTAATGAAGGGGTTAGGGAAAGCAACCTGATTTATATGTTTCGGAAAGAAATTGATTAACGATGATCTGAACCCTTTATTGCGCAAGCCAATCCTTGTGAAGACACGGGAATGGTTCCAGCTAGCAGCCGCGCAATGTCGAGGGCGGCTGCTGGAACGACACCAGCATATCTCGGCCTCTCGATTTCCTCCGACCGAGCTCATGGAGAAAAGCGTTCGGTCGCGCTGACTCCCTCAGTTTCGCGGATTGAGCGAGCCCGCGCCACCGAGGGGAAGGCACCTGGAAGTCTGAAGGTCGTTGTCGCGCTCGCAGCTAGCCGCTCATTTTGGGCTTTTTGAGGATTATCCCTACAGGAAAAGCCGACAGGAAAGAAATCGCTGCCATCACGTGACTTTTAGGAGAGGGTGAGAAGAGAAGGGCCCGAGGGGCATTTTCCTACCTTGCGGAAAATGGTTCCGTTGGTCGGTCTTTCACTTCGGGGCCCTGGGCTAAGGACGCTTCAGGGGCCCTAATGATGATGATGATGGCAACGATGATGATGATAATGATGCCTGGTTAAGGCAATGAACCTGGAAAATACTGCAGTTTCCTTAATTTTTTAATCAATAGAAAGTAGCCTCAAAATACAAAAATTTACCATTCCCGTCTGGTTTCAACTAGGGAGCACTCCGGCAAGACCGCCGCGGAGGCGGCATGCAGCGTTGTTCCCTTCCCCAGCAGCGTCGAAGGCCGCACTTTTTTTTTGTGGGGGTTCCTCGCGTGTTTTCTTCGTTTGCTCGAAGCCGCTTTCAAAAGAAAACGGCCAAGTACCCTAAGGGGCCGGTCACCCACCCAAAGGGCCGGCTTTGTGCAGGGATAGGAGTGTGCTACGCGAAGTGCGCGTTTGGCCTCGCTGACATCGCCATTAGAGAGTTTTAGTAGATCGTTTTGGCTCTCCCGCTACGCTATACGCTAGAGCGACGACGCTACTGCGCATGCGCGTTGCTAGCGGAAATATTGCGGAGCTGCGGAGGCTAGCGGAGGCGCGCTATCGGGGCAAAATAGCGAGGCGAGTAGCGCGGCGTGCTAGCGTGGGTCTCGCGAGAACGAGTTTTGGCGAGATAAGGGAGAGCCAGCGAGGGACGCAATTCAAGATGGCCGCCACGCCGCGCCTGTCCGGTCTGTGCGCTTCGCGATCGTGGTTCTAAGGTGTGGATTATATCTTGCTGCTGCGAGAAGTAGCTGCGACAAAGCCGTCACGACTGCAACAGGTAGCGATTTATGGCAAACATGCTGATTACGGCCACGGAAAAAAAAAAATGCTTCGCAGTTTGTGGTGCTGTGAGCGAAGGGTGCGGCCTCCTGCTCGGCCGCTTTGTCGTGAGGACAGAAGCGACCAAGGAAGCGAGCGAGCAGGCGGATATGAGGGAGTTCTGTGGCGTTTCATTTTCGGTGAACAACGACACAACGGAAGAGCTACGGTTGCTGTCATTTATTTTTGAAGATTTTTCTCGGTGGCTTTGGGGCTTGACTCATATCGGATTGGCTTGGACAGCTTGGCCGTCAGTTGTATTCAATTACAGACATAATAGTCATTTACTTACAAAAGACGCAACTATTAGCACGTTATTCAATGAATAACAAAATAATCTATTAAGATAACGACGTTAATAAAAAGAAATGCGAAGAATTGCTTTACAAATTTGTTTTACGCGAGCCTTAGTGTCCGAAAGAGCCGCTAGTGGCGTTGCGTTAGCTCTCGTAACGCTGTATTCCGTAGTGGGTTGCGAACGTTCTACTAAACCTTAAAATGGTGGTTCCACTACGCTACATATAGCGGAGGTCGCAGCGGCTAGCGGATAGCGCAGCGGGAGTGACAGAACGCTCTACTAAAACACTCTATTATCTTTGTATATCCCTCTTCTCGAATGCTGCGGCAAAGCAACATCGCTTTCCGAAATATTCTTAGGTTTCTTTTTTTGTGTGTGTGTTTTTTTGTTTTTTTTTTCTACGAGCTGCGTCAATCAACCTTCCGTCATGGGGGCCCCCAGAGAGTCGGGGGCCCTGAGCTGCAGCCCCCTTAGCCCGTACCTTAATCCGGCCCTGCACGTGACCATCTGGTTGGGTGAAGAGTTGGGAAAGGCACGCCGAGCTCAAGATCACATGGCACTCTTGCCGGTGCTGGATTGGCTGGGATGGCTCGTATCGTCCACGGCGCTCGGACTGAAGGTGAAACGCAAAAGGTGACCAGTGACCACGTGATCACGCTCTCTTTGTGAACTGCGCGCAGAAAGTGGGGTTACACGACAGCAGACCGAAAATTGATAGACTGCCGCAAACGCAACCTCCAACGCCCTGTCCTTCTTTTTCATTTTTTTTTTTCCTTTGGAAGAGCTCGAGATAAGGAAAGTTAATGCAAATACGAGGTAATTTGCATACAAACAAAAAATCTTGCGATATATCACTACTTATTATTTTTGTTCGCTATTTACAGTCTCAGTGCGTAACACCCATTCTTTCGTTCGATTGTTTTGAGGGAAAATTATGAGGTAGCTATTCAAAGCCTGCTTAATAAATTTGATGTTTTTCGTAAAACTGTTTTCAACATTTTTTGTTTTGTTGTTTTAGTCTTTGCGCTCATCAGCGACCCCGGAAGTGTATTTTACGTGGGGGGGCTAGCGGCCGAAATAAAGGGTGAAGCGGGGGGGGGGGGGGGGGGGGGGGGAGGGAAGGAAGAAGGGGAAAAGGGGGGAATTAGAAGTGAAAAAAAAAAAGTCATTACCAAGATTTCACAGTTTATAGAAGGTTAATTATCATTTCGTATACCGTGTGTCCCTACTTTAATCCGAAATTCTCGTCACAAAGCAATGAAATATTGTCACACACAATTATTTTTCTACATTAAGAGAAATGCGACTTTCCTCAGAACGTCACCACAATGCAATGCTTTTGGAAATTAAATCCCAAAGCCAGCCGTTTCGGTGGCTCCGAGGCAAAGCGCCGGCCTACGGATCCCCGGGTGGTGGGTTCGGATTCCCGCATTATGACGGAGTCTTATTGCGGAGGAGGTGTAACCGAGCTTTTGGTTGCACGTCAAAAGATCCCCAGGTGGTCCAAATTAATCCCAGTCCTCCGCTGGGGCGTGCCAAATGCCCGTCGTTGGATTGGCATGTAAAACCCCGAAAGTGGTCAGGGAATCTGACATACTTTACATACGATGTTTCGTTAGCCCTTTGAAGTGACTGCGCGAATTGGCTTTTTAACGTAGCGTGCTACGATTTAGTACAGAGGTTCCCAAAAATGGTGGATTCTTTTTTTTTTTTTTTTTAAGAATGAAGGCATAAACCTTTTTAGTGAAAGAAAAGAAGCATTTTTCTATGGGTATATTTCCGCGGAATCTCTTTTTCGCGAATTTATCAAATACTTTTTTGGGCAACTGAGGCGTTTATTAGGACTGAAAAAATGGGTGGAATAAAAATAAAATACAATAATACATAACATTGCCTTCATTTCGCCAGAATTAACGCCACAGTGGCTTAAAATATTATTTGGTGTTTACACGCAAAATTAAAAAAAGTTTTTTTTTTTGTTTACGTGAACTAACTTCACTAACATTTTACTGATTACTTCTACTATCTAACTACGTCTGTGTGCGAAATACCTTCGCAATCTATTGCAAAATTGTTTTTTGCGGTTATTTCATAGGGCCAACGAAACATCGTGAACTCCCTCCAATGCAGTCCATGCGACCTAAGATTTCACAATCCCCTCTTGCTTTGCTACGTGTGCACACACACAAAATTGAAACAAAACCTTCCAGATTTTTGTAAATTCTGGGTGACTCTTAATACGATACGGTCCGCTGCTGCCGTGCCGATATTTTTGGATATTTCCGGTGGCTGCTCCCCATGACAAACTGCCAATTTCTTGGGTCCTCGCAACCACGTATCAAGGAGCGTCCTTTTGGTCGCCATAATGATTAAAAGTGTAAAACTTTAAATACCGTGTTTTTTTGTGTGTGTGTGTTTTTTTTTTTTTTTTTTTTTTTTTTTTAGCGTCGCACTCGTTGAAAAGAAAAGTATCCTCTGATGTTCAGATGTCCAAAGAAACCGTCCGCGGATTTCAGTGACAGATCTACAACTGCAGTTTCAGTGGAGTGACAAGGCGAGGAGAAGGAAGGCTGGGGAAGAGGAAGCAGATGAGCTGTTGGAGACGAGGAAAAAAACATCCCTCTCGTTCCAGCACCTCCACTGGCGATGCCTTTTTTTATTTCAGATTGTTTCCTGTTTTTATGGTCGCCTTTGAAACTAGTGTAAAACCTTACGGGTGTATAATAGTGCGCCCGCCTGAACATAGCAGGCTGGCTCGGCAAGAACCAAATGGTGTTTCGGAAACCAGACAAAGAAATACAGGCGGAAATGCCGCGATTCTTTTATGTCTCCGACGACCACCGTGGAAGCAGCGCTTCAACACAGACTGCAGTACGATGTCTCCCCTTAATTAAGGCTGAACCCCATGGAGCGAATTATGTGACGAATAACTGGCGAACGCCGCCCGACGGCACGCTCGTTTTGCGCGCGACGTGGCAGCCACTGTGTTGATTCCACGCGCAGAGCAAAAGCCGCCGGCCAAAATTCGTCGGTTATTCGCAGCATATTCGTCCCATGGAGTTCAGCCATTAGAACCTGTGTCGCCCGCCAAGGCCTCCTTCCTCTTGCCTTGGGAGTCTGGGAAACTTTTTCCCCTCCACTTGCTACATCTGTAGGCCGTGCCCCGTTCAAGAAGGGCCTTCTTCTCGCGCAGACCGTCTCCCCGCCCCGCGATCGGCTCTCCACACGGAAGCAATTACCCGACCTTCGTGGTTACTCAGACCCCCAAAACAACAACAAACACAACAACAAAAACAAAGATGAAAAAAAAGATAGCTAGGAAAAAATTTTGTACTTTTTTGGGAAACGTCATTGCCCAAAATAGAAGCAAAACGGAGAAGCCGGCTGGCTGGGTGGACAAAAACAGTGCGCTGCGCGTTCCCCCGCATGGCCAACACGCGAGTGGAGATGGGAGGGCCACAGTCCCTGACTGTGCTATGCAGGCCGCAGGCCACGGCTCTTTTTTTTTTTTCCCTCCCTCTATTTTTTTTTTTTTTTTTTGAAGCTGCCGCGTCGTCCGCGGTTTACTGACACATTGCTTTACTTCGCTTTTTTTTAATTTTGTGGGCGAATGTCGTGCCGTGCTTTGGTGGGTAGCTACCCGTAACAAAAACAGAGC
>JABSTQ010003560.1:0-99974 GCA_013358835.2 Ixodes persulcatus
ATAAGATTTTGTGAAGTGTGTGGATTGGCAGACGGACGCACTAGATAGGGTGGAGGAACCACCCCATTTTGGCAGGTTATTCTGGGTGGGATCCGATCGATGTGAAGGGGAACGGAAAGGGATGGGGATGGGAGCGTAGTGAAACCCCCCATGCAGTTAACCAGGCCGGTCCGATCGATGCCACACAGCTCCGGCCGAGGACAGCCCCGGCCCTGTGAGGGAAAGCTACAGAGAACACATATGGCTAAAAGGTAATGTCGGAGGTTTAGACACACTTCTATGATTGTATATCTGAAAACGGGAACTGATTCAAGTGAGGAAAATGCACACCACTTGACTTGTATTTTCAAAGATGTTGCAGAGAATTGGCACTAATTGGGAAATATAGTTAGGTAGGAGACACGAATGCACACTAGAAGAACTTTGACGAATATACAGACTCTACAGGGAGGATACTACAAGAATTCTACGATGCTCTTGATCTAGTACTCGTTAACGCCAAGTAAAAGGCAATGGAAAAATAATGTGGGAAGAAAAACAATTCGCACTCAACAATTGATCATTGCTTAATGTCTAGAAAATTGTATGACAGTAGGACATATAAAATAGACGGGGATGGCACGAAAAGAGAAACAAATTCTTGAACGAGAAAGTATATCGACCCTAAACGATGCTAAACTACAAGAAGTGTCAGAGCGAGTTGAGATTAGTATCCAGACAACTAGAGAGAGAATGGACATATGAGGATTTAAACACTTTTAAGATAGTTAAAGAAGTTCAAAATCAAACAAAGGAGTGGAAAACACACACCAAAAAGTTGGTGGGCAGTGAAGTTAAGGCGGCAATACCAGGTCGACGAGAGGCGTCAAGGGAACACAGATGGGCGAAGAAAAGGGGGCACACACCCCTGAGGTAGCACCGAAATGGAACACATTTCAGGAAAGAAAGAGAGGCATCTGCTCTAATTCAGGTCAAGATTGGTAGAGTGGAGTGAGTGATGATGGAGGTAAATCAAAATGATAGGAATGCAGAGAGAGTATGATTTTAGATGCACATTTGATAGGCTTTTACAACAGGTATACACAAATAATAGGTTGTTTATAACATGGAAAGGAGAAACAACAGAACCGGCAGAAATAGAACATGATTCAGGCAGGGAATGTCACCTATCATTTCTACTTTTTGCGATATATCTGAGTAGGATGAAGAGTAAATTAGAAGAGTGCAGTTTATTTTGTCGATGTGTCAATATATGGAACGAGGGGGAAAAGTAACCAAGTTTACCAGGACTGTTCTACCATAGCCTATGGTTCTACGCAGACGACTGTTAGCGATGGCCGGGACTCACAGTAGCTGATTGAGATCTGTGGAGAGGAAGGGGACCCTCTGGCATGGGCGTCGGCAGGATTTTGTCTTGGGCGCAAACTGACAGCCCTTTTTTGAGCGTGTGCGTTCAAGGGAAAGGGGGGGGGGGGGGGGGGGTCCCACAGTAAATACGAAAGAGCTAAATACAGCTTGCAAGACACATATATTTTTATGAAACAATTATTTTAAAAAGTACAATCTTCAGTAATTTCCACGTAAAAAGCATTGTTATAAATATGTACAGGCACAGTAAAGAAAAAAAAAAAGGTCTATGTCGCGGCAAAACAAAAAACAGCCCACTCAGTTTATAATTCTCTCAGAGATAAAAAAGCACGAAGATTTTATAGACAAGCATGGGCGTCATGCCAATACTTGCACGCATGCCAATACCAGTGCCCATACAGTGCACGTAAGTCACAGCACGTCTTGCGTGTGACTTGCAAGTCATAGCAATGAAACAATGCCTTTTTTATTTCACATTGAACAATATTTGACGTTATACAAGTTTTTAAAAGCTACCCCAAGTTAGCCTCTGCTCAAATTTACAACTCTAATTTTCTGCACAAAATTGTCTTTGCTCGTAATATTAATTCGAAGCATTTCCGGGTTGTGGTCCGTGGAAGACATCTGAAAGCTGCGTTAGCTGTGTTGGAAAGTTAGCACGGCGGGGCTCCGCCGGAGGGTTAGTTGCCATTGTAAACTTTCCGTATTTCCTCGACGCGGGTAGAATTTCATCTCCGATAGGAACTTTTCCGGAATCCAGATGGCGCTGGAGGGGAAGCCTTTCCACACACCCTGCTTACGCGATATAGTGCTATTCCAAACAAAAATAAAGAAAAAGCTTGTCTTTTTGTTCCGGTTTTCAGCGGACGGCTTGACCCTGAAAGCGCCCCACTTAAGAGGATTATCTCAGTAGAATTTCATCTCCGATAGGAACTTTTCCGGAATCCAGATGGCTCTGGGGAGGAAGCCTTTGTACTCACCTGCTTACGCGATATAGTGCCTTTCAAAACAAAACATAAAAAAAAAAGCTTCCCTTTTTAGGGACAGAACGAGCGGTGTTGGTAGGGATAATTAAACTTGAGGAAGAAAACGAGAAGGGACGGACAAACACAAACTTCCCAACTAGCAACAACATTTATTGACCCGAAGTTTGCATATATAGGTGACGGAGGGGGAGGGTGGAGGACACCACACTGGAAAGGGGGGAAGGCGATGGGAGAGGGTGTGGAGGCAAGAGAGTGAAGGACGATCCCGTGAGGTGACATCTAATCGCTTGGAGCCGCGGAAACGAGGGACGTCAGCTCTGGCCCCAGGAAGTTTATCTCCCTCCTGGATAAGCCTATGGAAGGGGACCCGAAGTTGTTTTGACTGTGGTGCATGGCGAAGGCCTCCATGATCTCTCGTCCGTATCTTTGAGGCGTGACCTCCAATCCTGGTGGTCGAAGGAAGGTCGGCCGAACAGGGTTCGCTGCACTCAGAGGTGTGTTGGCCAATCGGGTGGTAACTAATCTCCGACGTGTCGGAGGCTGCTTTCTTGATCTCGTTTGCATGTTATCTCACCCGATCGTTTAGGCAACGGCCAGTCTGTCCGATGTATTTAGCACCACAGGACATGGGAATCGAATACACGCACTCTTTGCCGCAGGTTACATAATTGGTCTGGTGCTTTTTCTGACAAGGGGGCGCCGGTCCGGGGCTGTTTGACTTTTTTGCAAATAGATGCCAATTTAAACTTACACGAGAAAACCACGTTGGTGTAGGTGCGTGTGACCTTCTAGTGCGCAACAGAACCTTAGGTGTCTCACTTTGTGAAAATGTGATGGCTGAAAACCAGCATCGCCTTTCAGGCCCCTGCGATCTTCTGCGGTTCCGATTCAGATCCATGCCGAAGTCACAAATCTCGGCAAATAGCTAATAGAAGAAAATCTCACCGCAAGACCGACCGACGTGGAGAACAAGCTCATCGGAATCTTGATGAATGCGGTGGAACCTCACCTACGATGTTCGTTTTCGGAAATGGTATTATTTTGGTATATGAATAATAAAAACATTATTTTCCGTATTTTTTTTTTATTTGTTGTAACGTATGACTTTTGGTGTGATGGGTCCTGCCACAATTTGGGGGCTCTCTGTGGGCGTCGGGTGCAATGGTCACTTCGTTACTGTTCACAGAACTCAACGTTGAGGCAATGTCTTTATAGAAAAAAAAAAAAGACGTGTCTATCCCTTTGTTACTTGTTCCCATTCTGCAAACTGTGGACTTCTGCTTCTTCATTCCTATTGGTGTCTGCAATATACGAATCTTGTAAATATCTCTCCGTTTACACCCCTCCGCAAATACTAAATTTAAAGCTTGATCGTATAATTCATGAGTGGGTTTATCTCAGCATCTGTCAGTTTTTCGGTGAACTTTTCTTTGGTGAGCATTTCTCCCGTGATGTTGTGCTGTTCTCCGGTGTTGCGCTGTTCTCCGGCGGAGAAAAGCACACCGGAAATTCGGCGGATGCGGAGAAGAGCTCACCAAGGTCGCTAAACTCGTCAGACACAACTTTCTTCGTGTTATGACATAGCGGGGGGAGGAGCCAAAAGATTGCTGCGAAGTTTTCTTTTCTCACAAACCCGCAGATCCGTATATCTTCGTGACGTTTTTCATTGAAAGGGGGAAAAATCCCTTCTACTCCCTAGGCGCCGAGCTATAGCAGCACACGGAGACGAACGTGGTTCGTGTACGTATAATAGAGAGTTTTAGTAGATGGTTCCTATAACGATACGATAACCATGCGATACCGATACGCAGAACAGGTGCGCATTCCTGTTCTGTGTATCGGTATCGTATGGTTATCGTATCGTTAAAGGAACGATCTACTAAAACTCTCTAATGTCACGATGAAGATTATCAGCTGCGACCTTGGTGGTCTCTAAAAAGCACAGCGGAGGCTTGGGTAATTGCATTCTAAAATCAACACCGTCGAACTTGATAGTCTGATATCGTTCTTATTACCGCCGATAAAGCAGAATTTACTAAAAAGACGTCCCTGTCGTCCCTTTATTATCACGGCCTTTTAAATTTGATCAGAGTGTAGCCCGACGTGGCTAGGTCACAAGCAGCCGAGTAGCATTGTCCACCTTTGGACGGATTTTGCTTACAGGCAGTTGTCCCCCATCAGCGGGAGATAAAATCCTTTTATGATAGACTTTCAAAGATAAGCCAAACTGGGATTAATTCTGCGTTCATCAACTGAAATAAGAGTAATGACAGTTTGGTCAATATTGACAGTGATGTTTCGAGAACGCGAGGACACGCTTTCATCGTACACAACTAAACTTTTCACCGTCGACTCGAACACGCACCATCAAATTGTCGTTCACAATGATCATCCTGACCCTGACGTGAAAGTTATGAACTATAAAAGGAAGTCACTGAACGCGCCTGCACACAACAAGCCCTGGCACGAGCCTCTCGATTGAAAGTCTGTCATGGCCGCTCGTAAGTTCATGGAACGCGCCCCGTTTTAATTCCAGAATCTCTAGAACCATTATTTAGAAAAATTGCACGCTGTGCTGTTTTTCGTCATCGCTCAGTTGGAACGCCTCTAAGCAGGGTCGTCGAAACAGAGAACGGGGAGGGGGCGATTCAGCCCCCCCCCCCAGTGGCGTTCAAAAAGGGGGCGCAAAGGGCATAAGGGTGTAAGGGGGGGGGGGGGGGGGGATATCGCCCCAGCCCCGGACTATAGCATCTTAGAGATTATGATAAAAAAAAATGACAGACGTTTACAGTTCTCTATAATGTCGAATTAAAGCGCAGCTCTTGAGGAGGAGGAGGGGAGGGCACGGAGGGGAGGGTATGCCTCTCCGCCCTCCTCCTCCTATCCTGTTGCTTTCTCATTAGCGGGGAAACCTAATTGGTGTCAAAATCACGTGACGTCAATTTCCCCGCTAAATTTAGTGAAAAAAAGTCCCATAATGCAACGCGCGCGCAGTTACGCCGACGGCGACGCCGCTCAAGCTCGAAAGGGGCGCATGAGAGTTGCGCTCTAAACATTCGGGGGAAGGGATATCCCTTCTTCACTACTATCCACCCACCCCCTTCTCTCTCTCTCTCTCTCCCAAACAATTTCTACGGCCTTCCTGATCCCTATTTGAGTGTGTGTTTGTGTTGGTTATACCTTTTTTTTCCCCTTTCCACGGCTTTTTCTCGCCATCCCCCTCGCCCACTCATCTCTCAGACATTACAACGCCTGTGGGCGACCCCGGTGGCGTTGTTGACAGTGGCGGAAGAGAGCTCTGAAACCGCGTACACCGTGCACTGCTCCCAATATCACAAAGTTTAATCTTCGCCTCGATTCCGAAGCGAAGATTTTGGCCTCAAATAACTCCTTCCCAAAGTTGTGAAACGTCACTTTGTCGTCACCAACAACTTCCACAAACGACGATCTTCCGACGAGAAAGTTCAGAGTATTTACAGCCCGCCTAGGTACAATCTACGTTTCATTGACTCTATCGCGCGTAGGGATGTGGGGACACGCGGGCGCGACGTCATCAGTGCAGCCGTTCAATCGGCTGGCCCATGGTGTTGCTCGCGCGCGCTCCGATGAAGCTCGCTACAACTTTGTGCCCAACATTCTCGCTGGAACTTGAGCACCGAGACAGCTTGGATGATTGACATCTTGTCCCGCGTGACGCCAACGTCGCGGAGTCCAATCAGCACGCTCCGCGAACTTCGTGCCCAACTTTGTGTTTCACGAGTTTAGCGACCCTGACTTTGGATAGATGCGGAGAAAAGCTCACATTACAAACCGTTTTAACATTATTTCTTCGCAGCTCTCGATATTTATCGAACTCTGTTCTATCAAAGTCATTTAAATGAACGCCATGTAATGGAATCCAATTTCATCGAAGCCGTTTCGTAGAACACCGTTTATCGAACATCATGATGGGAATTTGGCCAGATCGTTTCTCGTTTTTGTAAATAGTGTTTTTTCTTTGCATTAAAAGGAAAAATAATGTCACGAATGACAAATGATGAGGCGGTGAATAACTGAAGAATGAACGTTTAATGGGGCGAACAAAATAGAAGGTTGGCGTCGCAGGCGTCGATGTCGACGAAACAGCAGGATCGAAACTGACTCCGGCTCTCCACGCGGAGCCCCTATATATATGTACACGCGTGGGCTTCTGGAACAATCGGCGTAGAAGGTTCGGCGCCTAGAACATTTAACCTCGAATAAGCAACAGGGTTCTCGAAATTACCAGAACGCGACATTACAGAAACATAAGAAGGTGAATCCGCGGCCAGGCATCGAAGATAAGCACGGTAACCGTTAGGCCACGGGCGCGCTGCCTACTTGGCTAGCTGCTCACGCGCAATATTATGTTCCGTTTTTCTTTTGCTTTGTAGTAAACAATGACCTCTTTCGGTTATGTGGCCTAAGACGAACTTGATACTTTTTGGGAGGTCAGGAGTTGTCGGGTGCCAAGACGGAGGTCACATTTGTGCTTTTCGTAGTACCAACATCGAGGCAATGTCCTGTCTCCATGTAAGAGCTAACAAAAAAAAAAGCGTTCCCCACTTTTTTACATGTTCACATTCCGCAAAACTGTGGATTCGTCTTCCTCTTCCCCATTTTTCGAGAGGTAAGCTATTCTCCTGGGGCTAAACGAGAACACTTGGTTTTACAAATATACGAACACGCAAAAGCGCAGCATGAGCGCTGATCAAAGTGCGGACGTGAGTTTTAAATATAAAACCGCAGTGCAAACAATAATAAAATATTCGTAACTGAGCTTTTCTCCGCATTTGTTGGTTTTGCAGTGAGCATTTCACTAGTGAGTGTTTCTCCGCCGCCCGTTCTCCGGTGAGATATTTTGTCCGCCGCCCAACAGTAACAGCTGACCAAGGGCCTATCGCAGCCAAGACAGTACAATCGACGAGACACCATATAAAAGATGTGCGGGTTCTTGTCTAATACATTCGCCCTATTTCATAAATACTGAATCAAGAGTGTGTTGGTTCGGGTCAAACAAAGAATCTTCAGCGCAACTTTCACAACTTCCAAATAGCAACGTGTCACGCCTACTACCCAAAAAGCTTGTTCTGTTTTAGCTTCACTGAAATTTTTTCGCAATGTTTGTTTTATTCGGTAGAAATCCGCCTCCACAAGTTTATATGCAAAGCGAATGTCGAACTTAAAACAAAATCGACGAACTCACGTATGGTCTTCCACATTTAAAATAAGTAAACATTTAAATGCATCTCTGCAGTACATTTGAAATCCCCAGATCAAATCTCCTATCCAACTTCGAACACACAAAGAAGTGGTAAGACAGTATCTACTCTTTGACGCTTCGGTTGCTTTTGTCTACCTGCATTGCTAACTTCAGGCCTCGCGCAAGGACCGCTTGAAGCGTGAAATCTTTCACTCAAAATTTCTTCACCCAAAATGCCAACAAAGAATGGAAAATCATACCAAGGACGCGCTCCGGCGATTGAAAACTATTGACTCTCACCCACCCCGCTAAACATCTCCGCCGCCAAAAAAAAAAAAAAAAAAAAGAAAAGAAACTTCTAACTTTCATTTGTGCGACCCCAAAACACCAAAAAGAACCGAACATCCTCCCAAGGACGCGCTCGGGCGATGTACACCTATTACTCACTAACGCGATAACCCGCAAATATCTCCGCCAAAAAAAAAAAAAGAAAGAAGATCTGTTTCGAGAGGCACCCTTCCTCAAAATCCCGACTGTAAACCCGACGACCTTGAAGATGCAAGTAGTCCGGGGCGCAATACACTTGCGCAATTTCAAGAGCAGTTTTGCGGACAGACTCATAGATGGCGCCAGGTGACAGCTGATTTTTTTGACGTTTTGATAGGTTACAAACTTAGTTAAATTTGTTTGCAATGAGAATCTCTGGAAAAAAGATCTTGCAAGAGATATTTTCAAAAGTCCTGGTCTTGAATATTGTCGAGCCTAAATTTGTATTTTGGCCCCGTTAATTGATTTTAAATGTTTATGAAGAACGGAACGAAAAAATATGGCTTTTTCAAGCATATTTAAGTTCCCGTAAAAACGTTTAAGCTTAAAAATCGGGAAATGTAGCGCCGCAATATTAATCAGTTTTTCATTATCTTTCTAATAAACCATTCCCCCAGTCAATCCGTTCGGTGGTTCTCGAGAAAAAATGCTAAAAGTTGCCATTGGATTGCATACGGGCTCGGGAGCTGCGATATCCTCGGAGAGCAAGTCGTCTACTTCTTGCGCACGAGTTTGCGGGGACGTCGAGCCAGTGACAAAAGCACCCTGTGCGCGTACACGATGGCTCTCACTTTTTCCCCTAATTTCTTCTTAAAACACCTACACATACAAACCACGGGGACGTCAGAAGACGCTGAGCTCTGATTGGCTTTTATGTGGAGTGCCAGTTCGTCTGCGTCTTGCACAGTGGTGCGATTACAGTCATGTCTCGTAATATGCCACCGTTAATATGGATACCCCGCTATATGGACACCATTTTCGGGGAAAAACAGGGAAAATACACGCAGCTTTTTGTCTCGTTATTATGAACAACTCACATTATGGACACTTTTTTACGGGAACGGAGGCGTCCATATT
The DNA here is from genome assembly GCA_013358835.2 of Ixodes persulcatus. Taxonomy (NCBI): domain Eukaryota; kingdom Metazoa; phylum Arthropoda; class Arachnida; order Ixodida; family Ixodidae; genus Ixodes; species Ixodes persulcatus. The sequence continues at coordinate 8,980 of JABSTQ010003560.1, forward strand.
AACGAGACATCACTATGTTCGAAAGCTGAGCTCTCCCTGGCTGATGAAAAGAAAACAAAAGTTGGTAGACCTCAAGGCATCTAGCATTGAGGTCTACCCACTATCCTTTCAATCAAAACCAATCAGAGCCCGGCGTTTTGACGTCACCTCCTGCGCTAGAAGCAGACGACTTGCTCTCCGCATAGGTCTATAATGGGTGGTAGGGTTGCGCGCGTGCGAACGCCTGATGCCATCTTCGCCAAACTTGGCGGGCTGCGGCGACTTTCTAGTATCGTGACCAACGTTCTTATCTAGGTCAGTTGGCAAGCTTCAGAAAACGCCTGACGCCTTTTTGCGGCGCGTTCGCTCGGTGGCGCTTGCTACCTCAGCCCGCCCTACGGACGACGCGCGGAACCGGTGGAGCGTTGAATTACATGCAGTGGAAAGTGATTTTATTCTGATTTTTAGGACAAACATAATGTTTGCATAATACTTGCCGCAAAAAGAGCTTCGTTCCAAAAATGTTATTCTCCGTTCCCGTGGAGGCGTCAACGCTGGTGGTGCCATAGGAACGCCATCCGCCCTATACCTGCTCGTGTGCCGGCACCAGATAAGAACCGTTTTCGATCGCCGCTCTTCCGTGAGCTTGTCAACTGATAGATCTAAGGCTGCATTCACACTTGCGTTCGAATCGCAACCGCGAAGCGGATCCGCTCCTTTTCATCATCAACTGCGCCGAATTTGTATGGATCTTAAACATACGCGTTCGCAATCACTTTGCGGATTCGGTTGAGTGGCCGGTGTGAATGAGGCGTAAGAACGTTGACCGTGACGACTACAGCGCCGCGATTGTTGGTCTACACACAGCAGTCTCACGAGCTCCCATTGCCGCGCCACACCAATCCCAACACTGCCCCGCATTCTAGTAAACCGTAGTGTGAGCACACTGCAGAAGCTACAAAAGCGAGATCCGGCTTTTTCAGGGTCTCTGCCAAGCGCGCGGTCGTCCAGTCCAAGCACCCTTTGGGGCAACGTGCTCGTGCTTTAGCTTCAATTGCACATATACCTTCTGCTACGCTCGCACTTTAAGTGGAACAAACTATCCAAGCTTTGCGGCTCATTCCTCGTGCAAAGTAGCCAAACCCAGCCATGCACTCACGCAAGTAGCCTTGCGTTCTGGGCCATTTTCGGAAAGAGGGGTGCGTTTGTACACCTTTAATCGACACTCAATCTCGCGCTTCCAGACCGTCGACCTCACTCCCCAAGAAATATCCCCCATAAACGATTCCACTCTACAAAAATCAGTACACACGTGCTATAACAGAATACAGTCAGCGCGCACTCGCAAATGCGTACAGCTACAAAATGCTAGTGCAAAACGCAGAAGAGCAATGCAAAACGTCACGATTGCATTGCTTAATGTCACAACTCAGACTGCGTTTTCTGGTCTAAACATATGTTTCGGCATCGTCATTCGCTGAGGAGTCCCGGTAGTTGCGGTAATTGGCTCTCTAAGTGTTGTGCGGGAAAGTAGACGTACGGGATTTTTTTAGAGTGTATACTAAATCAAAACGCTTTGCAACCACATTAGCCGGTGGCGCGGATAGTGAGATTACGAGGCGAGAACGTGTTTAGTTTAGCGTATCCACTTTTTGTAAGCCACTATGCGGCCGGCGTAAATATATATTCCGCGGAGGGCAAAACGACGATCCTTCTCGCGATGCCGACATTCCACGTAGGCGGGCGAGGAGTGCGAGATCGTGGCATTGAGGGCTTGGTGGCGACACTCTCAACGCACAATGTGTACTACCAAAGTCATGGCGCGGGAGAGGAGTAGCGCGTGACGCTCGCGGCATCCTTGGCAGTGCATGTTTGCCAATCCGTCCGTCACGTTTGCCAATCCTTGGCGGACGAGACGAACGGATTTTGTTGGGCCAAGCCTGCCCAGCTTCAAGCATCGTCCATCCCAAACGCGTCGTTTCAAATCCTCTTTCAAGGCTTCGTGTTTTGATGCTCGGGCGCTGAGAATATTTTGTCTCTGAGATTCCCCGAGGCAGCCATGTTCGGATGTGTTTCTTGAAGATGTATGCCTTAGGCTAGCTTCCACTAACTTCCACCACAGTCCTTTCACACTATCAAGGGTAAAACGAGCGTGCACTTTGAAGAATGAGCGCTTCCCAATTCCTCGTTCATGATTATTTCAGTATGGCCCATTCTCCCCTTCGCTAACGTGTAGAACTCATGATTTTTTTTTTACAAGACTGTTTACCTTATTCTGTCTAAAACAAGCTCTTAAGCGGCCGATTCCAATCAGAGCAGCATTAAAATGTACTGCATCAAACTTGCCAAAACTCCAGCAACGACACTTTCTAAACTACGACTTAGAAAGAAAAAAATATTGTCACAAGTATCACAAACATAAAAGAGGCGGCCGAACGCAATTACAGCAGCGGGAATGAACCGACCTTCCTCCCATGCTGCCTCCTTTTCGGGAGCTGCGTCAGAAGAGAAATGCCCCGGACAAATTCCCCGTGGCGACGGACCCCGTCCCTTTCGATCTGACGACGCTGCGAGGCGCCAAACACTTCCTTCTTCTGTCACTTCCCGAGAGTGACGCGGAAGAAAGTCTCTCCCAGACTCCAGAGAGATCGAAAGAGACGCGGCCAGCCTTTCCTCCGTTGTGCGCGAGACAGGCCTCGATTAGTGGGCTACATTACATCGCAATGCGCCTCGAGAACATAAGGCTCGGCTCGCCCGCTGCGGTGGCAGCTTGAAGGATGAACTCCGGTCTTCAGCGAGCACGACCCCAGACCTTGCTTGACCCCTGATCCGTGCCCTCTTATTAGGAAACCTTGATCACGCGACGCTCAGATTGGCCTTAATAGAACCATTCCGAAATTCTCGTGACAATTGTTAGAAGGTAGCTGAACCATTAGCGCAACGGCGGAACACCCGACACCGCAGAACGTGCAAGTCATTACATAAGTCGAAGTGTAGCCAGCGATGGATGCTGATGGGATAATCAAAGAGTATACTGAAAGCGCGTTCTTACTACTTTCATCGCTTTTTCTACGTATGTGTTATCGCTTTCCAACCCAAACAAACGCAGAAAGTGTACCGGCATACTGCGGTTTTACGGCTTTCTGTCAGACATTATGCAGGGATCCCACAGCAGCTTCGAACAGAGGGCAGAATTTCGAAAGGGTTCTAAAATGTTTAAAGGGGCAATGCAACAATTTTTGCGCTTTGCGCGAATACCGTTAAGAACGGATCCCTGACGTTAGTGACCTATGAAACACGCATTCGTTTTTCACCCCACGCAATAGAAGTCCCAGAAAAAAAAAAATTCAAGAAAAACGAGCAGCGTTCACCCCCTCAACTCGCAGCCAGAACAAGCGGCCACGTGATCTGGAGCCGATTATATGCCGCCAACGTTGATCATAGCCACGCGCTGGGGTTGGCAAAGCACTGGACACGCGCTGAGTTCCAGACATTGTTTGCAGCGATTGGACACGGGCCACTACCCGAATGCTTCTCGAGCTAGTAATTATCCCGAGATCAAATCGAGTGCCCACGCAATGCTCGGGTCCAATCTATGAAACGCATTCAAATATCGTCATTGGGGTGTACTGCGATCCCCACTTTACCTCATCAAATTTTGCAAAGGAGAGATTGAATGAAAATGATCGTTTTTGTCCTTGAAATTACTCCGCAACAAAGAAGTTTCTTGGCCAGTAGCGTTGCGTTCGAGTACCCTTGAGTCCCACTTGAGCCAGTAAGCTCGTGTAAAGTGACAAACATTCCAATTGAATATCGTTGCATCCCCCCTTTAAAAAAAAACTCAATTGTTTCTTGAAAAAACAAAAACGAGCTAGAGGTGAATTTTAGAGTATTTTTTATCCCGTGAATCTGAATATTACGTTCGTTTTCCCCGAGGATGTATAACTAAAAGCGAGAAAAGACGAAAAACCTCCGACCAGTCGTTATGTCATTCCCAGATATTTCGGCCTCCAAGCGCTTGTCACTCGTGCGGGCAGCGCGAGCAATTGCGAGCTTCCCAGGTATATTGTACCCCGAACTGACACCAGGCGTGACGTCTTTTTCCGATCATTTTGAAAATAGCGAGAGTGCGCGTGAATAGAGCTTTGATAGGCACTGAAGATGCCCGAGACGGGAGTTTCCGAAAACTCTGGATATGACGTCACGCTCCGGGAAGGAGGGGCTTCGGAGGTAATTTGAAAATGATTTTCTGCAGCCTGCGTGCACCAAATTTAAAAATAAAAATAAAATAAACTCGATATTCCTGATCTTGGAGGCCGAATAAGGCGATTTAAGTGTTTTCCCTCAACCACAGAACTGATTCAGTTTCCCTTTAAGTCGCGGTGCATTACGGTCATTCGCTGTACTCCTCCGGTTTACTGTTTTAAGTCCGAACAGAGCCAATCAGGCAGCGCGAAACGTGCATCGTCACAGCGCTGGTCGCCTTGGTGCATTTGATACCACCGACTAGACCAATCACGGACAGTGATTGGGCCATGATCCTGGGCTTTTTTTTTCGGTGCGTGATTAATTTAGCCGGTGACATTAGCACGTACATAAAGACAACGAGAGCGCCGTGACGATGCACTTTTGGCGCTGATTGATTGGCTTCGTCGGATCGTAGTCGTCGGCTCACGTGGAACTTAAAGGGAAACGAAGTAATAACGGCCGGCTCTTACAATTTGGCCCTGAAAGAAATCCTGTAAAGTATATTTAACCGAATGGCACGCATGTGCTCTACTTGATAGTAAAAAAAAAATACTATGAGAAAACAAAACGCTGCAAAAATACCCATGTATTTGTAAGTCTCTGCACCGAAAATTATTTAACGACCACAGGCACGCTCTGGGAAAAAATAACAAATAAATAAATAACTATTAGAGAAATTATACTTTTTGGCGTAATTTGTAGCATTACCAATAGCGTAACTGTCGTCACAGATGCATCATTAGAAGTTCTGACCCTGTGTTTCTTTTGTACATACGAGGTGGGGTGTTCCTTCGAGAAATTAGAATTTTAGATCGGAATGAATGGACACCCTGAAATAAATACGCTACTCCTTCCGAAATAAAAATAAAGAAAGAAATATTTTGCGTACTTGAAATAATCTCATATTACGTTTGGCATGAGACTTACACAACCTCCTGCATTTTTGTTTCTTTATCTTAGTTAAGTGGACCGGCACAAAGACAACGAGGTTGTATTAGGACACTAAATAAACGTTGGCTGACTAAATTATTCATAATTATGGAAACTAAAAAAAATATTAATTATTTTTAATTTTATCTTAAAATATAACAGTTCTTACTACCTTTTGTTCATCGCAACGAAATAATAACGATTGAGTCGACACCAAAAAAAGCGCACTAGATGACCAGCGTATTGTATTATGAAATAAACTTACGCGGAGCATCTAAAGCATTAAATTTTCACCAGTATTGATCTGTTCTTATCATGCTCGAGCGCGACATTAGTTCTATGTGTGAGTCACAAATAAGTTGTTCTAGTGCGATAAACGAGCATGTCAGTTCAATGTTTGCCCCCCTGATAGATACCGTAGACACAAGACCGTTTTGACTACTCTTACCGAGCAAATGGGTAACTGGGCAGTCACGAGGATAATTCGATACTTTAAACTCAGAAATTACGAAAGAGTCCCGCGAACTTCGCCTATCTCCAGCCGCTCTAAACGACGCGTCTCTGAGGTCTATCAAAATGATGGATCGCTCAAGATGGCGACTCGCCATAGCCCGAAACCAGAAGGAAGGCAGCCCATCGCAGACGACCAAACTAACCTTGCGTACAAAAGAAAATAAACCTCCAGTTCGCAGAAACAATAAATAGGTCTCGCCTTGCGCAATCAGCACGTCCGCAAAACTGCGGGTTTACTTCCCATTTCGGCTCGAGAGCCAGGGAAAAAAAAAAGCCTTTAGTCCTTTTTTTTTTTTTTCCCCTGTGTGTCTCTCCTTTTTTTGTGAAATAGACGCAGCCTCTACGGGAAGTGCTCCGGTGATTCGTCGAGGACTGCGCTGATCCGCGCGGATAAGGAGGCCCGCGATCTTCGGCTGCCGGTGCTCCGCCGTGAGCGGTGTACTTACCTCAGAGCCCCGCAGAGTTGCGAGGGAAGCGATTTCGCAGACCGTAAACTTCCGACACGCACTTCCCAGATCGAGTCCGACTGAGCCCTCGTCTCCGAGGAGATAAGAAAATCCCTTCTTCAATCCCCGGTCGCGCTTTTGTATTTTTTTTTTTTTTTTAATATCACAGACCCCGTGGTTATTCGCTCGCAATTTGTATTTATTAGGTTCGAAACGCAGTAGGCGCCATGAGGCAGGGGTCTCCGCTAAAAACAAATGAACAAAAAGAACAATTAAGACATATACGAAGAGAAAATACTGAAATCCAAACGCGTGCATAAACGGAAACCCAGTCCACCGTTTTCAATTAGAAAAAATAAAGCTCCAATTTGAGTTCTGGAAGGTGATCCAATTTTTTTTTTCTTCTTTTTTCTTTTGCGGAAAAGAGGGGTGGGGGGATTTTTTTTTTTTTATTATATGGCGCTTAGTTCGCACGTGAATCGTACACGTCCGATTGTTAACGATTTGTTCACAAATCATTGACGACATCTTTCTTTCAGTGGTCTCGTCGACGGGCCAGTTTGTGCGCGGGCGGGTTCTCCTTCTAGAACAACAGTCCGAATGAATCTCTGACTTCCTAATGGCACCGGACTGCGTTCCGCCGCCATCGTTTATTTAATGGGTCCTTCCTCGGGATTCCGTTTTATTGCCTCGACACGAAGCGAAGGAATGCGCCGAATCTCAAGCGCGCCTTGGAACATGAGGTCAAGCTCCAGGGTCTGCCCGAGACGGTGGCTGCAGGGAGGCGCTTAGAGTAGCGCGCTTCCTCGGAGGGAAAGTTGGCATACACCACGTGTTTTTTTCTTTGCGTCATCAAGCGCCTTCGCGCACAGCTTCAGCTCCTGACAGTCTCTGCAAGCTTCCAGGTCAAGGGATGTGGGCTTCCCAACGTGTGACTTATGAAAAAGGACATAATATTTTACTTTGTGAACGGCGCACGAACCTTCTTAATTCGTTGCATTCGGCGGGAGTTGATACCACGAGGGCGCCAGAGTTTTTGGTGCCCCAGTAGACTTCCGGAAGTGTATTTATTTGTTCTTCAGCAACGCACAGTGATCGGGTAAGATTTTCCTTTGGAGAAATATCTGGAACACGTTTGTAATAACCTGTGCGCATTGTAGAAAGTAGTAGAAATAAGAAAAGGATGCAAAACAAAAATAAAGGAGAGGAAAACCGGAAGCGCGCAGCGGTCCGCCGTTAGCGGGCTGTTGCAAGCTTGTTGGCCCCCCCCCCCCCCCAAAAAACAAAAAAAAGAAAAAAAAAACATTGGTGAATAAACAGGGGTCAAAGACGTGTGGACTGACCTTGCAACAAACATATCAAAGGTTTAAAAAAACGACACATTCACATTTTGTTTGTTACTTAAGTAAAAGCTCGAACTTCCCGCCTAAAATTGTGACCGACTGTGTACGCCCGTTCTTCAGAGTCCTTAGATTGCATGCAAGGCCGGCTTTCACTCCGGCTGAAAAATAGTACATTTTATCTTCACAATAGGAGCAAAAGCAATATAAAATACGTAAAAAAAGACCAATGCAGTGTAAACTTTATACGAGGCAATTCACGAGACTGAGGAAGTCCAGGACTTTGACACTGGTACGCATTACAAGTGTAAAACAAAGATACTTTTTGCGCAAAATCAGCGAACATATCCGCGGTCACTTCCGTCAAGGCAGGCGTATGCAGGCGTATACACACATATGAACATGATTGTAAACCTGAGACTGGGGCAGAAAGAGAACACCTTTGTGTGAGTGTTTCGCAGGCGAGGTCAAGGAAGATAAGAGAAGGGTACCCAAGTGTCATTGTCCTCTTGCCAATTTAAGTTTTTTTTTTTTCTTTTTTTTCTCTCTTTTTTTTTTTTTTTTGTAGAGACGGCGTTGGAATTGTGGTATAAAAGGCGTCTACGAAATAAACTTTGCAGCTGAGTTTGAGACGTTGCCTCCTCTTTTTCTACCTTCTGATGTGTTCTCTTTCTGCCCCAGTCTCAGGTTTACAATCATGTTCAACTTACACCAGCTCGCCTGCACTCTGACCATTTTTACACACATATACCTGCACATTTACTATTTCACTTAAAGGAGTTATGAAATGATATCATGTTGAAATGTTTATGACCTTGCAGAGGCGTACTGTAATCTGGCCCAAGTACAATCGCACAGACCGCCACTGATTGAGAAGCTTCTTCGTCGCGGTGAAATTGCAAGCATAAAAGGGACTTTTTCTTTCAGTCTTGCCTTTGCAAAGCTTGATGACGTAATTGTAGGATCGAAACCACCTGTCTAACAACAATCCAACGCGGTTCATGGATTGGACATGGGAACTGCGTGAGCACTCGACTTCGGCTCGTAACAATCAATACCTCGGCGGACACTGGGGTAGTGGCTCGTGTCCAACAACTGCGGTGATGAGAATAGCCGAACTTTAACAATGCCTGGAGCTGCAGAGCGCGTTTATACTTTGCCAACCCCAGCTCGTCTTTGAATACTGGTTGGTAGCATACGATAGGCGCCACGTCGGTGAACTCGAGGAGTAGGACAGAATCCTGGCCCCAAAAAGATTTCTCGCAAGGACGCCGGAGAAGGCGCGTAATTTCGAGGGGGGACGTGCCTCGTCCGTCGCCACACGCCATCTCCTCTGCACTGTCGATAAATGCTGGGTCACAATAGGCAGTTTTAGCGTAGCGTTGCCATTCGCAGCGGAAATGCTACTGGGAGCTCGCACTATGACTTAGAATCATGCTCTTCAGCGGGCGCCTAGAACCTACTGCCTACTGGTTGTTAGCAGGTACCGTGTTGTTTTTAATCTTATGAACTTTGCACGAGTGTGCTGCCTCATAATTTAGCTTTGAAAGCTTGGATCGTAGCGCTCAAGCTCGCGGGTTAATTTCTCTAGACTTGTGCAACACGTCTAAGGTGCAGGAAATAGTGCAATATCATTGAACGCATAATCAGAAAGGCTGACCTTTTCTGTGCTTTAACTCGTGTTTAATTGGATTATGCAGGACTCATCTGCTGTGGCCAAAGGTGCTAGTGAGGAGCCAGAACAAGTGGAAACTCTACCCCCACCAAATGCTAGGTATAGAAAACAATCTGGATTCATCTCCACGATTCATGACTTTCACCTATGTCGTTTCATTGACATGTATTGCGCATGAGTGCCTTCGGTAGTGTCATGCTGGTGGCCACTGATGGTCTGTGGTTGCAGCTTTGCTATGCTGTGATCATGGTGAACTGTGCTGGCTCCAGTGGCCCGAAGTGACAGCTTCTGTGAACATCTCAGCACTTGCATAAACCTGTGAACGCTATCTGCACTGTGCATAACTATGAGGAAGGTCCAAGAAGCTGTCGTAAACAATATGTGCCTGATCGGTAGTTCCCAAGCTGGCTGTTTTAGGTTGACTTTGTTGATGTTTCTAGCAAGGTAACAACGAGACTCAGAAAAACTGAAGTGTACATTTGGTGCAGAGGCAATCCACACTTGCTTAGTCGAATTGTGTGTCGAACAAGGCAGCAGATCTAACTAATGACAGCCAATATCAGTTTGCAAGAAAAACTCCGTCTGCGGTCCCATTTTCCAACAGCGGGCAGCTTCCACCAAACATTCCTGGCAACACCACAGCCACCCCCGGTCTGAAATTGACTATAGGTATTGACACTAATACAAAACTGGCTCACCTATTCCAAAATGAAGGTCTGCAATTTATATAGAATATCCACTTCTAAAAACATTTGATGCAAAGGGCTGTGGGAGCAGGACGCACCTAGCTGGGCATTGCCTGTTGAACTCGGCGAAATTGTTGGCGTGCATTTTGCATATTTCTCTTAGTTTCTGCACTTGGGTATCCAAGTCCTCTACCCTCGGCTAGAGATCACAGTCTGCCAAGGTTCAGTTAAGAGTAAGTAGCAGATGGCTCTTGCCACCACACAGGGCAATATTTTCTGCATACTGAACTAGACAGACACGGGCAAACATTGTTGTCATCACTTGAGGGTCTAAACTTGTGCATAGGCCACAACAAGACAACGATAGCAGCCCAAGTGCCTGCTGCAGCCGAAGTGCCCGCAGTGGCACATTAAGCAGCCTATGCCATTAATCGCATGTGACATGTGCCGAGTGGTCGCCACCGGCACGGCACGGAGCCTTTGGAAGTTTTTAAAAGTCGTCTCTCTCATACTGACATGGCATTACGTGCAAACCACGTAGGCGTGCTGCTGAAATTGTTTCATGTTGTCAGCTGCACACCAGTCATCAGGTTCACTGCCATCCCGGATGGTGAGGGCCTGAACTGCCCTCGAACTGCATTGTTTAGGACCTCTCGTCCACTCAGCAGGAGCAGCTAGTTGCACTGCACATGCTGCTGGGCACCCAACAATGCAGCAAGAATGCTCTAGTTGTACAGAAGTGCAGTCAAGGTCCAAAATTGACTGGCAAGCATTGTTTAGAGAACTGTGGAAAAAAACTCTGCACAAATATGGCACTAATAAGTTATTTTCGGCCGAGTTTCTTCGTCCTTGCTTTATTCAGTTACATCCAGAGCAGCCCGTGCCCACAGCATTTGTTGCTTGCTCAACGCAATGCGGAAGAGCTTGACTTCCACAGCACCAAGATCGATGACGGGAACAACAGTTAACTTGACACTGGAAATTAGCCATGACAGACAGTTATAGCTGTTTAATTCTAGCTCTTCTGTATTGTGTTGAGCAAGCCACAAAGGCTCCGAGCATAAGCTGCTCTTTTTGGAAGGAGGTTCTACTGCATGCGTGCTTGCAAAGCACGTGAAGCTGTCGTCTTTCCAAGAAGGGGAAGAAAGTACATCTGTAAACAAGCCATTTGCTGCAGTTAACGAGTATATGAAACCCCAGACATTAGAACAAGAATCGAGAAGAAAAGTGAACGCTGAACTCTTGTGTTTTCCCTCCTTTTCATTTTCTGACCGTGCGTTGAGTTTCGAAGTGACTGATTTCCACCTGCCTGTCCCTTTCTATTTTTTATGCGATTAACAGAGCAGGCCTTTTACTGCACAGTAATTAGATCAGCACATTGCTGAGGGCTGCCTGTCTCATAGGTTGCTGTACAGAAACCCCACAGCATGAGTGTGCTGGTCTGAGCACTTCCTTGGTTAGGAAGGTGCTCGTATAAACTAAATGTCTTTCCAAAGTCTCGCATTCTTGCTATTTCCAGTACTGCATGAGAGTTATGAGAAAAGGTAAAACCAGTGGTATGGCCATACACTACTGTTCACCACACCACTTGGATTACATTGTTTTATGTAACTTCTCTAATATGCTGTTCAAAAATGCCTGTTTTTATAATCAGTAGCCCTTTTCTTGTACTTTGTCTGCAGGCTGTGGAGGGACAAGCAGCTGCACATGCCCAGCAGTCACCTTCGCTGACCACACTCGTGCTGCACCTCATGGGGGTCCAGAATTTCCATCCGCAATAAAACATTCTCCCAGGCATCATTTTGCTTCTATCATGATTTTAGCACAGCATAGAAAAAAGATTTGCAGCAGTACCTTGGTCATACCCAACAAAATTGTCATACATAGAAAACAACTCTTGGGTCAGTAAATCTCGGTGCACTTGTTTATGTATTGAGACTCGCACCACGACTTCTGATGTCAATGTGTATTTGATATACAGAAATTGCACAACAAATGGTGGTACGGCGGTAGGTATCCAATCGTCCTGGTATCGCCGACCACAGTTAATTCTCCCCTTTTCTTCCTCTATGAACAATATACTGTTCGAGCTCGAATGCTTACGCAGTCAATGGGAACCGAGATGCAACCATTGAGGCGGCCCTGCTTTTGTTCTGTCAGTCAAAATGCTTCGGCGTCTCGCTTTTGCGGTTTGCATTTTTGCCAAGTTATCCTTGCCAAAAACCTATTCTCTTGAAAAGCTTGTCAGAAGCAGAACCTTATCAGAAACGTAAAAAAAAAAAGTTTGTTCTAATATTAAGGGCCATACTACAAATTTGGTTTTACAAAACATGCTTGGTGTGGTGTTTTTTCAGCCAAGGTACACCATCAAAAAAAGAAATAAAATGTAGTTCTCAGGTCTATTTTTCTCTTCTATCTAACATGAAACAGCATTTTCTGAGATACCAGACTTGCCCGCCATGGACATGTGGTAAGTTGTTTTGAAGCATATGCAATTGCTCCTGACAAAACAAAAAAAAAGGTGGGCTCGTATCAAACTGCTTTTCAATCCACAATAGGTAGTTGATAAAGGACCCAACAACATCGAATGCCGCTTGAACTGTCTGCTAGGTAGACCACTCTGCAGTCAAAAGGGACTTGAGCTATCTACTAGATTGGTCAAGTTAAAAGTAAGACACAAAATTGCAAGCGGATGCACACAAGTATATTTCACGCATATGACGAGCTAAGAAGCTCGTAGCAGGCTCGACAGCTGCCAGGCTTCATGTTTGAGCAGGGCGACCCTGGTAGGCAGCACATACTTTGGGTGGAGAGGAGGCCACCTCTCAGATTTTCAACGCTGCACAGCTTGTTCTCTGCCGTCAAAACTCACACCGTCCTCGGAGTCAGACCCTTCACAAGCAAGCGGTTCATGGGAATTGGAAGGCCCCAAAATAGTGCTACACGAACCTGCATTTTGCAGAAAGACAAATGATTTTGCTGTGCCCAGTACATTTGCAGCCACTGGAACCTGCTTTTGAGCATACCTACTCACTGCTCTAGAACGGAATCTGAAGTAATGTTTTTTGCTAAGCTTGGCCTCGGGCAGCACATCATCCAGTGGGGTTACGAGAAATCGGCGTGCGGCCGTGAATTCAGGGGTTAGTCGCTGTCACCTGTCCACAACGGTGAGACGGTATCCGACATGAATGTTTGATAACCTTTTCAGTTGTCCAAAAGCATATCAAAACTAGATAGAGGCTTTCTATGCTAATACAGCCTCTGCAAGGAGCTAAGTATGTAGGTTTTCATAATATGCCAAAATGCATGCATAAAAAAATTATCTTTGCACAAAAAAAAAAGAATGCGGAGGTGTGTTACGTGGCTTTCACAACGTCAATTGAATGACTATAGCAGTTTAATACAAAGATCAGGCACTCAAAATTATGTATCATGATCTGTCCATACAAACAGAGTTTAGCAAGTGTAAAGTGAAAAAAAAAAATTAAAGACGTTTACAAATCTCTGCAACGCGAAATTAGACCGCAGCTCTTGAGAAGGAGGAGGGGAGGGTATGCCCCTCCTCCTCCTCCTCCGTACCCTCTCCTTGTCTCCTCCTTCACCTCCTCCTCTGCCCTCCTCCCTCCATCATCCTCCTCTCCCCTCCTCCTCCTCCGCATGTGGCGTCAATTTTCCCGCTAAATCTAGCGGAGAAACTGAATTAGTTCAAAGGTAACGTGACATCCAGTCATGTGACGTCATTTTGCCGATAAATTTAGCGGGAAAACTGAATGGGTGTTGAGGTCACGTGACGTCAATTTTCCCGCTAAATTTAACGGGGAAATGAATTGCTGTTGAGATCAAGTGACGTCAATTTTCCCGCTAAATCTAGCGGAGAAACTGAATTTGTTCATAGGTGACGTGAAACCAAGTCACGTGACGTCATTTTCCCGCTAAATTTAGCAGAGAATTGAATTGGTATTGAGGTCACGTGACGTCAATCTTTCCGCTAAATTTAGCGTGGTTAAACCGACGCCGAAGGCGACGCCGACACTGCGAAACCCGGAAACGGGCGCTTAAAGGGATTGTCCGGTCGAAACCGGAAGTACTTAAGTTCTTGCGCTCGTTACGTCGAGGGAGCCTTCATGTAGACAAACGTCATTTTTATTTTGATATATGATCTCCCGTTATTAATTAAACCTTTCATGAGCCTATGTACGAAACTGCACCCCGAATTTCGCCAGTGTCAATGGCTGACATCCGTAGGTGCTGCTTGACGTCACAAAACGCAAAGGCCTGTCGGATGGTCGGGATAACAAGCGTTGGTCGATGGATGTCTTGTATTTTGTTTCGAATTATATAGTCTCCTAGGCTGTACCCTACTTAAATACGGTTCTTTTAATGCAGTTCCCAAGCATTTGCAAAAAAAAAGCCACGCATTTTAGCAGGAAATTACTCGCAGACAGCCATAAGCTTCGAGCAAGCGTATGCCGTTTCGCGCAAACACAACTGCGACGGCCACCGATCGAACTAGAGGCACTTGCAAAGCAAAGGATGCAGATTTAGCCTCTGAAGCGGCACCTAAGTACACGAAGCGGCATCTGGGTACACATGTCAGCGGATCCAGTGGATCGGTGATGAGGCTGCGGGTCGTTCCCTCAGAGGCGATGTCCGCGGGTCGAAGACAAACGGCGAATCGTTCAAATGCATGCCGTCACTTGACTTGGACGAGCTTGGTGAATCGTAGTCACGTTCCATTTTCACACGCGGGTCAAACAGAATCGGGCTGCACGCGTGCTAAAAACAACTTCTGGCATCGTTTCCAGATGGCCTAGCTGTTGGTTTCGGTTTCGCTGCATAATCAAATTGATTGATCTGATTTAGGCGAGGTGTGGATGGACGTAGTTTAATATCGTTGGCACAGCGTCACACCTCAGCTTACGAGCCTTCTGTTCGCTTAGAGCTCAGCTCGTAGCTCTCTTCTGTGAGATGATTGCTGCATAAGCGGGATCTCGATCTTGACGGGAACCTATTCCCTACGCACGGCAACGATCCACTTCGCTCGGCACTGCACGTCTCGTGGAAAAGTGTGGAAGTCATGTCTTGGCTCGCATGTGCTGCCCGGTGGTTGTGGCACTCAACCGCGCAACAAAAAACTCACCCAACTACTAAACAAGTTGAGCACAACAACAAAAACGAAGCACGCTGAGGCAGACAAAAATTCTCGCTTTGTGTTTTGTGACGTCAGAGCTTCAATGTTGCCAACGAAAGCAGCGTTTACGCTAGAATGCGATTGGAGCAGCATAAATTCAATTACTCACGCAGAGGGGCGTATAAAATTCAGATATTGCACGTACGATCCTTCTCGAGGCAATAACAATGATATTCAATTGTTTTCTCGAATACAAAATTTGACCGGACAATCCCTTTAAGAGCTGGGCTCTAAAAGTTCACAGCGTGCTGTAGCTGCACAATTTCCCGATGTTGGGGCCCTAGACCTTTTGATAAATGATGCATATCCAGCTACAAAAGTAAACTTAAATGCGTGCTTAAGACGATCTCGCACGACACTCATCCCCTTGGATGAGGTGCCCGTTTTCTACCGAGAGCTCTCGTGCAAGCGCATTGAGAAAATGTTCTATTCAGACTGTATTAGAACACAGCGTATTGATACGTGAAACAGTATTTACCGAGCACACCGCTGAATTAGCATCGCTGAACTTCTTGATTGTCGTATTTTGTCTTTCATTTGCGCGAATCCAACATATCGCAACTCACAGCGCACCGATACACGGTGATGTCTTCGTCACAGTAAAATATGCAGCCAGCAACGTAGAAGCTGAGAGCACTTGCTGCTCGGCTCTCAGCACAAGGGGCCCCTCGCGACGTCGCCAAAGCTTCCACGCACCTGTCAGAGCCAGCGAGTGTCGTGCATTACTACCCGATTACGTCCCTGACGAACCTTGAACCGAACATATAAAAAACGTAGCTTAGTCCGCGAAAGCTTGCTTTGGCTCGACCTAGTCCTCGAGCGTGAACGTCGCCCTCTTCACTTACTTCAGCAACTCCGGCCGCCTGACGACTAGAAGTTATCACCATCGCCAAACTGAATCGTCACGACATTTTCACGTCACCGCCAACTGCATCATTTCGGGAGCATAGCTCCAACTGCATAAGGAAAAAAGTGGATTGCGACGTCACCTCACGTGACCAAGAGGGCGGCCAATCAGCGCCCGATTGAGTTTCAATATTTTAGTTGGCGCCCCATCATAGAGACACAGAAAATGAAAATGGCGCAAAGAACGACGGACCGGATGAAGGAAGACGCAGGCAGAGCGCTGACTCGCAGGTAAATTTTATTGAACGAAACGGTGCAATACATACAAGCACAGTCGAGAACAAAAAGGAAGAGAATCAGTTTAAAAACACAAAACATATAACACAAAAAACGAAATACCGCCTCTAAAAAGCCATACAGAGGGCACGCGTTAAAGCCAAGCAAACCCAGAAGCCAGAAAATTAATCTCCTTTCTTGACAAAGCAACCGAAGGACTGCTGACACACGCAGCGCCTAATCTTTGTTTTCAAGGCCTCATGAATTCTGCGTGCCTGTCAGCCGGTTGAAACTGAGGCTGGCATCCGCAGTCACGACAGTGTATGCCAAGGTGACCAGAAAACGTCGAAGTAACGTTGTAGGCATGCCCCTGTAGCCTGTATTAACGTTAGGGGTGATTCTAAGCACTATTCAGCGGAAGTGAAGAGTAGTTCTAAGTAGTATTTAGCGACAGCAGAAAACTCGTTTCATGGCCTCACTAATAATCTACACGATTCCCTCGACTCTTGGAGGACACGGAGATGATTCAGCGTCAATTGAAAACGATGACGCATGCAATTTAAAAGTGTGTCGCCGAGCAAACTGATGTCCTCTCTTCGGGCTGTGACATTAACCGACGTGAAGCCACGACGAGCACCAAGTCACTCGCAACAGTTCCGATTCTTCGGGTGGGTCATACGGGGGATGCAGAGCACGTAACGCTCACCTCGCACTTTTTTCTTCTTTTCTTTCTTTGCGTTTGGAGTGCGTTCGAACACTGTCTCCACCACAGGGGTAGTCGAGCGACTAAAGCGTAGCACCACGGACCGCACGACTGAACGACGAACAAACCCCAAACGCCGCACTCCTTCTTTATGTTTTATTTTCTTCGCAATTAAATTAGTTTTCTTTCTATACGTGTGACCACTTTGAAGTTAAGAGGTGCGTTAGGTTCTTTTTTGTTATTTATTTGTTTGGTTCTCCATATACTACGAAGGAAGTTGTCAAAGAATGCGAGCATGCCACTTCTTCGTATTGTTCATTCATTCTGTTATTTTTATTTATTTATTTATTCTAGCAATCATCACTCAGCGACTTTCGTAGGATGGTCAGAAATTCAAATGAAAACCGCAATTAAAAAAAAAAAACTATCAATGGTTTTACATGTTTAGCATGCAAAGACAATGGGCATTAAAATGTTATTATGACTTTAACCGTACTTTGCTTTCGTTCGCGAAACGTGATAATTGTCTCGCAGGGACAACGGGTTCGCAATGACTGATGGACTTCTTGACGGTAACCAGAAGAAAAGGACACTTAAAGCAAATATATTCCTAATTTTAAGAACTTCCCATAACTTGAATGGGTTGTTGTTGTACCGTTCAAAATCAATTATATAAAAGTTCCCAACTTTTCAACGCTATTAGTCATTTGGTAGAGTTGTCCGTAGCGCGTTACTTCTATCTAGTTACGTTTTCCTAATTACGAGGTATCGACTGAGTTACTTTTCGAGAGAAGGAACGAGTAACGTATTTTCGTTACTTTTTGATTAACAAGTTACGACAAGTAGTTGCTTATGTAGCGGAACGTGTACAACACAAGGTACCCTATTTGGTTTTTACAACTCGCGCCTGTGTCTTTCATGTAAAAAAAAAAAAAAAGAGAGAGAGCCAACAAAAAACAGAAAAGAGGACCACCAATGCGTCAAAAAGCAAGACATTATTAATGAACAAAATATTAAAATGCGGCTACTGCTGCATAAAGACAAACAATACATTCAAAGTAATGAGAACGTAGTACGTTACTTTTCAGCTGAAGTAACATTTTCCATTATCTCAGTAAGTAACGTATTTAGTTGCTTTTTAAACGAGTAACTACTATTTTTTCAGTAACGTGTACATGTCTGGTAATTGGTATATTATTTATTAAAAAGAAGCATATTGAAATTTAAATTCAAATCTGGGCGTATCCGAGACACAAATGCATAGCATATTTTCAAATTGTGCACGATCAGAAGCAGGAGACCGTATAACTTCCCGTGTTTTCGTTTGCTTGGCTTGTATACAAACGTAAAACTGTATTCAGACGCAGGAGCCGTGCCAGAAACTTTCGTCAAACCTGAGATTTGAATCAATCAATGTCGAACCTTGAAATCAGACTTGTACGTAGTTCAACTACTCTACTCAAGTTACTGTAGTTTAACTACTTTTCTGAGTAGTTTAGTAACTTGCAATTACAGTTTTATTTCGGTAATTATTGGTTTACTCTAATTACCTTTTTTGAGTAACTTCTACTCAAATTACTAATTACTTTCGAATTTTAGTGGTTGTCTTGCCTATCAACAAACATGCCTGCACAGAGGAGATAAGATGTTCGAAGATCAGCTGATATTTAAAAAGAGGGGGAAGCATGTTGCGTAGGAAGGGGGGGGGGGAAGAAAATGGTTTCAAGAGTCCGAACCCCCCCCCCCCCCCCAATTTTCACAACCCCCCCCCCTGCAGCAACACTGCTACGAGGCGCGGGGAGCGAACAGATACGACGCAAGAGAGGCCGAGTAACTGCGGGATTTGCGCCGACTGGAGTTTCTCTGTGTCCCGAAGCTCAAGGAGACTTGACCCCTTCAAAGAAAGGGCCGGTTCCCGCTTCTCCCCAACGTAGAACCTCTCGCCCACTACAGGAGGTGCACACACTGCATCATCACTCAACGGAGGCAATAAAATGCAGCACCTGCTCTGAAACTCATCTTGTGCTCCCGTAGTTTGTTCTGTACTCGAAGAATTGCGTGCTAAAGGGCAACGCAAAGATTACCTTTTTGCGTTGCCTTTCCTCCCAAAACTTAGAATGTGCAGATCTTCACAGAATCATAGATCCGTCGAGAGATCTGTAGTAGTTCCCCCAACGTTTTTATGCAAAAAATAAAAAACGAGCAGTGTTGGGAAGTACTCTATGTACATGGTACTTCAAGTACTACTGTTTAGAAAGATTGTACTTTACTTGAAGTAAATTCTCTGAACATGTACTTGTATTTTCCGAGGAAAGTAAAACTTCCGACTTTATAGTATATTCCCCGAATTTGAAAACAAAAAATTGCGGTATTGTCGTGTGAAAACGCGCTCTTTCGAGACGTCGTCTGGGCGTTTCTCTGAGTGAGGTAATGGCGGCTGTAAGACCGATGGAAATAGGTGCCTTTAAGTTGATTGTGCCAAATAGCACGTCAGCGAGAGTAAAACAACTACTCTGCGGCGACTTGACCATATACAATATTTGCTGCCATTTCCGTAAAAAACTGATGCCCTTCCGATTACCCCTGGAGCAATGCATACAAGTTAAAAACACTGTATAGGGAATGAAAGGGCATCCTGAAAGATTGTGTTAAAAGTGCTTGTACTTTACATTGATACATATATATATATATATATTGTATTTATATACGTTACTTCAAGTATGTACATTGCACCCGCTGTACTTACTACATTACTTGAAGGACATAACCTCTCGTTTACTTTGTACTTTACTTCAAGTACTTTTTAGATGTACTTTACGCAACACTCTAAACAAGCAAACACTGCCTAAAAATCAAGCTCAGACAGTGCTAAACCTCAAAGTACAAATGACACATTCGCAGTACATCATTGACCAAACATACAAAAAACTACAAAAGAATTGGGCACCAACCAAACTAACAAGCCGATTTATATTTGGCTAGCACAATTTCGCTAACGGATCAAAACCTCTGTACTTTCTTTTTACCATAAAAAAACATATAAAAGTAGCTTCAAATGTTACTTCAAAAATAATTCGCTACTTTTTTAGGGTAATTAGTAATTTTCTCAGCTACTTTCTATTTGAGTACTTCCTACTCTACTCAAATTACTTTTGACGTCAATACTCAGTAACTTAACTTCATTACTTTGTTTTGAGTAACTTGTACATGTCTGCTTGAAATTCGACTGACTCGGCAAAACTTCTAATTTTATTGAACAGTGTTGCCCACTCCCACGCAAAACTTTAAATTTTTGGGGAGGGAGCGGGGGGGGGGGGGGCGAGAGGGGGGATTACAGGGGTGTTTGTCTTAAGTTCTAAAGAAAGAATAATTATCACTGTTTATACAATATAAAACCAAACAAAAGCCTTTAACTCTATTCATTTTAACTTTGCTCATGTGAATACATGCAGCTCGGATAAATATCGCGCCCCTCATCCGCCAAGCGACGTCAGCTGGTTTCCTAATTCCGCACTTGCGCATAATAGACAAACTTCAGTCAAACCTTCGTAAAACGCTCCGTTAAAAGTTAAAAAAAAAGCAAACCAAGTCGAACTCAAACGTGGCTACTTTCTCAACATCCTTATTAATGAACAAACTAGCGTGCAAGCCCACCATAACGTCCCGTTGGATGATGCTCTGTCGCAACTCTGAACGTCCGTCCGTATTTTCTACGTGAGTAGCTTTCAGAATGAGCGTCCTTGGTTCACTGTCTAAACTCATCAAAACGCAAAGCTTTTTTTTTTTTTTCTAGAACTGGCAAACTGCACAGACCATCAATTTTCCATCAAGTGCGCTTTCCCGCAGCAGTGCGGTGAGCCGCCGGTAAGCGTGCGCAATGGAAACTGCTCCATGTGCATTTAAAAGACGCGGTATTCGCTGCAGCCACGATAACAGAAGTTCCTGCGGACACGCGTCTCGAGGGTGTTTGAAGCACGTTCGCTTCATACATTTGTATACTTCGAGCACGTATAAACACATTTTTTCGCATGACCAAAATAAGACCGTCATACAAGGAAAGAACCTGCCTCAGACAGTGTATGCAGTCTGTCAATTGTATGAGAAAAAAAAAAAAAAAGAAAAAAAAAGTTTGCCCCCGTTTTGGTGGTTTCGCGATGTAACGAAGTGCAATGGAGCTCGCTCCTTGCCCTATCGAATCGAAGGCATAATTACATAAACTATGTAGTTGACAAGTGTAACGAACCATTTGACCCGTTGGGAATCCCAGTCAGGCGCCGCCTCGAGATACGATCGACGGAGGCAACTGTGAAGGCCTCACGTCGTGCTTCGGAATCTACCATATCAATCTCAAGACCGGTGTCCCCGAGTTTATGCCCATAATAGACAAAGGCGGCTCGACGTGTGTGTCGTCTTCGTAGCTATGGTGTACCGGGGACACTGATTTCTGCGCACATTTGCTTGGAAACTCGTATTACGTACAGCGACAGATCGATGGTGTTTCTCACGCGTCACTGACTTGTAGTTTGCCAGAAGGAGTGCCACTGGCACAAACGTCATACTTGAAGATTAGAACAGCGCAAATGGCGAGGAACCAGATGAAGAAAGACGCAGACGCAGCACTGTGTCTGTGTCTTTCTTTATCTGGACCATCGTCCTTTGCGCTGTTGTAATTATCCGAGCATGTCGTACCAACTCGCCCAAGCTTCAACTTTAACATGCGTCATCTTCTGCGGGGGAATCTTCTCCTGTATGTATAATGTTTCAAGAGACTCTGGTACAGTTTATGAGCAGCACTCTCTTTCCTAGAACAAACAGGCGCGGTAGGCACGTTCAATTTTTGGACAGCGCAGTCACACCAGCCTGCGCTTCACCAGAGATTCCTATTTTCTCGCGCACTGCCAGTACTTCTAAAACTCCCAAAAACGCCAAGTGCGATCTTCACTCCTTAGAGGCGGGTCCAACTTCAATTTCACGCACCTCACGTATCTCACGCTTCTGCTTACCTCGACCCGACGTCCTCCAAACCAGACACGCGCGCAAAAAAGAAGAAGAAAAAAGAAGACATTTGTCCTTAGAATTAAAGAATCTAGAGCAGCGGCTTTTAAAGTCAAAGCTGGCATAGGGCTAAGCCCACCGAAAACTTCTCGAGCACTCCATCTTCGTCAGCCCGCAAGAGGTGGTGGGTCAGCACAGAGGATTGCCCCCGAAAATATATATATGCTTGTGGATAGAAAGTGAGGAAAGCGGGAGGGCCATTTATTTCTCGACTTTTCAGAGACGTGGGGGGGGGGGGGGGGGGGGGGAGAGGGGGGGGAGTCAGACGTCTGAATGCGGTCTAGGAAGGACGGCTCAGTGATGTATGCGTTTGGCAGCGAAGCCTATCTTCCAGACTTAGGGGACAGAAACGGCAGCAAAGTCATCCTCCGCGAGAACCCCACGCTCCATCGACCTCCAAAGACTCCCTCGGGCAATTCAAAGTCCAGGTCTTTGTCTGAGAGAGACAGAGAATAAAAACACCTTTTCCTGCCTGGAAACGAACGCTAAATTTTTTTTTCGAAAACTCTTCTTCTTTTCTTTTTTTTTTTTTTGCCAACAATTGTATTTTTGAATAGCTTGCAAAAATGCATACTATCTTTTTATTTTCGCCTTGCGTTTTTTTGTTTTCTTACGTGTTTCGAAATTTTTTTGTGACATATTTCGTTCACATATGATCTGACAATTCAGGCGAGGCTGCACGCATAAGGCCAGGAGAAGCAGTTTTAAGGTAAGTCATTCGCGGGGCACACGAACATTTTAAAATAAATCGATAGAATTGTGCAACTCATAGCATTACCTGCACCATCTTGATATGTCAATAAAAATTAGGACGCTTAGTGAGCCCAAGAGATAAATTTATAAATTTGTGTAACCAAAATTTTTAATATTTGATACTAAAATAACCGCAAGGGCTCAAAATGTTATTTTAAAAGAGAAAAAAAAAAAAAAACTGGACGAAAGCGCACAGGAACTCAGTCGACCAACGTCCATGTGGATAGCCGCTTAATGTTTAAGCAGGTGTGCGCAAAACCGGAACATGTGTGGTTATAAATAACAGGGAACATGCGGCTGAGATGGTGAACTTTCAACACCTTAAAAACCCAAGACCTGAGAGGAAACAAAAAGTGGACAACAATATCAAAGTTGTTGCAAAATATTTTCAAATAACGAGGGCATTTACAGCACCTAAAGGGCAGAACAATTTTTTCCATCCTATGTTTCAGTTATCTGCTGAAAATGCCTACACGTTGTTCGTGTTTCAAAAAATGGTGCGTGACTATTGTTTTCTGTTTGGAATTTCGTGTGACTTTCGTTCAAATTATCCAATACCCCGTGAAAAAAAAAAAAAAAAATCCGCTGTGACTTTTTCGATTTCAGTTGCAAATTGGCAAGTCGTCTTTTGGCGTATCCTGGCACCAAATTGACAGTATTTCGCGAAGATCTTTGTGCGACTTTCATAAGAAGGTAAACCATATACGTAATTACTGTTTAGGTAACATTTATTATTTATGGCTCCAAACTTTTTTATTCCACTGAGCAGTTGGCGAGTGAACAGACCAAAACTAAAATTATTGTATTAACCTAAAAACGGGACAGAAAGGTTGCTGCTTTATGAAAGAGAAAAACCCAAGTTGGGGAAACGCGGCTGCACATTTAATCTCATAATCCTCCCCCCCCCCCCCCCCCCCACACACTCAAAAAAAAAAAAAGTTTTTTCTGGATGCATTTTTTCCCGTGTACACCCCTGCAACGTTACTCCCAGTTCTCTTAGCTTCAAAAAACTGACACGGATACGTCAATTTCTCCACTCTTACGGCGCTCCTTTGTTTCCGTACAATTGTTTCAAACAAAATATTCCCTAAAAACTCCGGGTTGCGCGCTTCAATCACTTGATTGAAGCGCACCGCGTTTGTTCCTTCTCCCGGCTCACCGCGTGTTCCTTTTTCGTTCGTCGTTTCCGATTTCCGCGAAATACTCTCGGTTCGAGACGGCGTCCGCCTGCCTCACGAGGAACAAGGCCGATATCAATTAGAAGACAAGGCCTAGGCGTCTCTCCCCTCCCCCCTCCTCCCCCATCCCAAACGTCATTACAAGTGGACCCACGCAGCGCCGTCGCCCAGATCGCGTCAGCATCGCTGTCCGCGCGCGTCTCGCATGCGTCTCGCATGCGTCACGCAACGTGCGCGACGCCGGCACGCGTTGACGCCAAGGCGGACGCGTCTGCCGCTTTGCGGGCGTCTCTCGTTGAACTGCAGCGTGCTTTGCCTCTCGGGGCGAATTGGTGATCCATGAACGATGACGTCACGCGATGGCCTTGTTTTTGCGGGGTGGGAATGAAGCAGGCCGATACACACACGGCTCCGTGCGCTCCGCCGGTCTCAGTGCTGCTCTGCGGAGTATTGGGTTTGGAGGGGGGGCGCGGCTCTTGGCAAATCTGTAGCGTGCTTTCTGCCGCACAGGAACAACTCCGACGAGAGTGAAAGGCTCGTAATTTCCTGTTCGGGGGCTAAACGCAGAAGTGCCTGACTTCGACGCCGAAATTGTGAGGAAAGAACGGAAGGTATAGCGGTCTTGTTGCGTCGTGGGGTCGGAGCGAGACGAACTTTAATGTCCGAGTGCCACTATACTCCTTTCTGAGACTAGAAGCTACGCCTTCAGCGCGAGCTCGCTGGTTTTCGCAGCGCTTTGGTTGCGCGTGCCCGCGCCTTCAGACTTCTGTTAGCAAGAACAGAAAGCTCGCGCTGAAGGCGTAGCTTTCAGTTTCAGCTTAACCCATATATGCCTAGTGGCCTATATGTAGGACGCTGAAAAATTTTCAAATATCTCGAAAATATTATTGTAAAAAAGCTAGCGCCCCCTCGCGGGTATTTCTGAGGCCCTCCACCTTCTCGCGTGCAAGTCTTGGTTAGCGTGGGAAGCACCTCGCCACGTGCTTGCAATCTCAAATTTCTCGTTCCGCGTGAGCTTCGACGAACGCCATGCCGAGGAAAAAAACGTAAGTATTAAAAATTCAAAGAATTTTTGATGTTGTCGAGATTTTTGTCAGTTATTTCTGAGTAATTGAATATGCTCTGAAAACAATATCATCGTGATATATGCAAACGTTTTTTGTTCGCGGTCTGTCAAATAACGGTGTCCTAAATGTAGGACGCTAGGCAGATCGGGGGTCATCGCTGAGTCACTTTGGAACGCGCGATGCGTTGCCTCCGTAGCGTTGAGGTAACCTAATAAAAGACATATGGACGTACAGTAGAAACCTTTTTTGTCCACTTGCAGTCAGGAGATTCGCTGCACTTCATTTTACCACAGAAGAGATCCGCAAACGCTCAACGACATTCTAAACGACATTGACGCCGGGGAGGATGTACCGTCTACTGTGGCCATTCTTCCGCCCGAAAATCACGCAGCGGCAGTGACTGATGAAGAAAGCGGTGATGAAGAAGGCACCAGCATGGACCATCTACCAGGAAGCACTCTTCGTGCTGAAGTTGTGGACACTTGTTCAGAGCCAAGTGAGGACGAGAGCGACCAGGAACCACCAGCTAAGCAACTGAAATGACGTGTCAAGTGGGATAAACGCGACTTGAACTCGAGTTTCCCAACTCGCCACTCGTGTGATTCAGACTCCGTTGAAGGAGCACCGCTGACTCCAGTAGAGGCATTTGAAAAATTTTTCGACGACGAAGTCATCAACCTGCTTGTTGAAAACACCAACACCTATGCACAACAGAAGAATCGGTTGTTGAATACGAACGCAGGTGAGATGAGATGCTTTCTTGGCATTCTGCTTCTCAGTGGCCATGTGCCGGTTCCAAGGCGTCGTATGTTGTGGGAAAACTCACGTGATTCTCATAATGAACTCGTCGCGAACTCAATGAGGCGTGACCGATTTGAAGCCATTTTCACAAAACTACATGTCGCTGACAACAACAACCTAGTGCAAGAAGACAAATTCACAAAACTGCGACCACTGTTTAGGCTCTTGAATGAACGGTTTCTGTTGTATGCTCCATTACTAGACTGCTACAGCATTGATGAAAGCATGTGTGAGTACTTCGGAAAGCACGGATGCAAACAGTTTATGAAAGGAAAACCAATCCGGTTTGGCTATAAATTGTGGTGCGTTTGCACCGCATTAGGCTATTTGCTTTCTGTCGAGCCCTACCAAGGGAGGTATGGCGTCAATGTGGATGATAAAAACAAGCTTGGTCTAGGAGGTTCTGTTGTTACAGACATGGTGTCCAGGATGAAAGAAAAGCTTGATTACTGCTTTCATGTGATCTTTGACAACTTCTTTTCAAGTCTCAAACTTGTTAGAATGCTTTCGTCAATGGGTGTCAAGTGCACAGGCACCGTGCGAGATAACCGAATAGAAAACTGTCCCATCCTCACACAGAAACAAATGAAAAGTAGTACTCGAGGCTCCTACGATTACAGAGTCGATGCCGAATCTGAAATTATCGTATGTCGCTGGAAGGACAACAGCACAGTGACCGTCGTCTCAAATGCTCACGGCATCGAACCAAAGCAAATGGTAAAAAGATATTCAAGAGATAACAGGTCCAAAGTCACAGTGGAGCAGCCATTCTTGATTTCAAGGTACAATAGCAACATGGGAGGAGTTGATAGACTAGACCAAAATATTTCCAAGTACCGCACAGGCATTAGAGGAAAGAAGTGGTATTCTTCACTCCTGACGTATCTGGTTGATGCATCTGTGAATAATGCATTCCAGTTATACAGAATGGGAACGGACAAAGCAGAACTCCTCACATTTCGAAGGACGATAGCGATGTCATACATGAAGAAGTATGGCTCCAAGCCATTGCGTGGAAAAAGCCGGCAATCTTTACTGGAAGCCCAAAGCCGATTTGACCGCATTGACCACACAGTGATCCATCAAAACAAGCAAACAAGGTGTGCTCATTGCCATGGGAAGACCACCACACGGTGTGAAAAATGCGACATCGGAGTCCATGTCAAATGCTTCAAAATGTACCGTTCAAATGAGTAGTACATTTGCCTAGTGTCCTATATGTAGGACGGCTACAAAAACACAGTTCGAAAAATTGTTTTTTTTAATAAAAGGTTGATTCCGCTTTCTGAGGTCCCAGAAGCAATTATTACGGGAAAATAAATCACTTCCCTTAATTTGCCCAAGTTCAGGCACATATGGGTTAAAGGGGCCATGAAACGAATTTTGGGATGGGCTAAATTATTTTAAATTTGGACTTTACTAATCGCATATCGTTTAGTTGACCAAAAGAAAGATGGTAGAACGTCAAAGGCCAACTTTTCGGTACGAACATTTTAAAATATAGCGGACTATTTTGTACCTTCTTTCCTTCGAAAGCTCTCCGCCTTTTCACATATGATACATCAGCGGTTCCCAAAGCGCGTCAGCGGTGCCAACCTGACGTCATCCGAGCCCAGCTCACGAATTGGACACGAGAACTGCGTCACTCGGACGTATGCGCTCGTCAACAATCAATCTGTCGACGAATATTCGGACTCGCGTTCGTGGCCAATGAGTGCCCTGACGGAACTTATCGTCACTGGGGAATGACAAGTTCTATGGTGTGCGTAAAAAGCACGTTGGAAGTTAAGAGTCTTCGCACCGTTGCCGAAGAATGTCACGACGACGTGATTTCACAATTCGCATTTGAGTTGAGGATTAAAGCTAAGGAGGAAGAAGTAGGAAAATCGTTTCATGACCCCTTTAAAGGGGCTATGCAACAATTTTTTTACTTTGCGCAAATACCGCTTAGAACGGATCCCTGACGTTAATGACCTATGAAACACGCCTTCGTTTTTCACCCGACGCATTAGAAGTCCCAGAAAAAAATTAAAAAACAACGAGCAGCGTTCACGCCCTCAACTCGCAGCCAGAACAAGCGGCCACGTGATCTGGAGCCGATTATATGCCGCCAATGTTGATCATAGCCACGCGCTGGGGTTGGCAAAGCACAGGACACGCGCTGAGTTCCAGACATTGTTATGGCTCGGCTATTGTCGTCGTTGCAGCGATTGGACACGGGCCACTACTCGAATGCTTCTCGAGCTATCAATTATCACGAGCCTAAATCGAGTGCCCACGCAATGCTCAGGTCCAATCTATGAACCGCATTCAAATATCGTCATACGGGTGTACTGCGATCCCCGCGTTACGTCATCGAATTTTGCAAGGGAGAGATTGAATGAAAATGATCGCTTTTGTCCTTGAAATTACACCGCAACAAAGGAGTTTCTTGGCCAGTGGCATTGCATGCGAGTATCCTTGAGTCCCACTAGTGCCAGTAAGCTCGTGTAAAGTGAAAAACATTCCAATTGAATATCGTTTCACAGCTCCTTTAAAGGTGAATACAGTATAGCCTCAGCTTAATGGTGCCCTGGGGAGGTTGCTCAGATCTCATAAATATGGCAATAACTCACTCTGCTGGCTCGAAGCGTCCTAGAAATCTCTAGATCACGACGATACGCGGCGGATTTCCTTAAGAAAAAAAGCAATCAAAGATAGCACCAACACCGAGGTCACCTTCGGCGATGAGAGGAGGACGTTCTGAAACCAGTACCACTGTCAGCCTTTAGCAAGCGAAATATCCTCGCGCCTCTGACCGGTGGAACCGCGCAGTGGTATCTCGAATGCGCGCGGCTGTTGCTCATACAGCACGGACTACGATAGAACCCGGCGAGCGCGGCGCTTGAGAGCTGGCGACCAAACACATCACTCCCGCAATAAAAAAACAAACAAAAAAAAAAACATAGCGAGTTGTTTTTGAGACAATTATTGTAGTATTATGTTCCTTCTCCGCGAAATATTTACATTTTTTTACTATTCTTATTTGTTTTTAATATCTAAAGAAGCATACACATGTTATATTAAAAGCGTTTGCAATCCCAAAGAAATGTCGCGTTTTCATTGCTCACATGTCGTCCTGGCTGCCGGAACAATGCTCTTTCCATCGCCGGAGATGACCTCAGTGTGTTTTGTATTTTTTTGCATTTATATGCCATTTTATTTTTGGGTAGCAAGGACAAAAGGTGTATTAAAACACCTGACCCAGGTTCCGTACCCGATACAGGTTTCAGAGCGGCGCAGCTTCTTACAGAGGCTGCGCCGCTCTGAGACTTCGAACGGCTAAAGATTCGCCATTCGAGCTTTGATTGTTTTTTAATAGGGAAATCGGTCACGCAATGTTTTGATTTATGAATTTCTAGGACGCTTAGAGCCATCAGAGTGAGTTATCGCCATATTTAGGCGATCTAAGAAACCTGCTCAGGGCACCTTTAAAGGCGGGGTTGGCAGTCTGCATACAGACCGGAACGCGAGTCACCGCAAGACCCGCGCTTCGAATGCCGCATGGCAGTGAGTTCACGCGAAAACTTGGCATGCGGCATTCGAACCGCGAATATTGCGGCGACTCGTTTCTGCGGACTGTATTTTGTATGATGTATGAGCAGTGTGACTACGGCAAACGAAGTATAGAGCGACAAACAGAAACGACAGAAGCCGACAAGCGTCAAGCTCGTGCCGCATGCGTCCGAAGGTATCTTTGGTGGCTTGCGGCAGACTTGTAAGTAGTTCAACTACTCTTCTCAAGCTACTGTAGTTTAACAACTTTTTGGGGTAGTTTAGTAACTTTCAATTTCATTTTTATTTCGGTAATTAGTAGTTTACTTTAATAATGTGACGTATAAGGCTAGTTGGTTTGAAGCTAACATCTTGGGAAGGTTTACTTTAATTACCTTTTCCGAGTAACTTCGACTCAAATTACAAATTACCTTCGAATGTTAGTGGTATGTTTGCTTATCAACACACATTCTGCAAAAAAGAGATAAGACGTTGGAAAATAAGCTGATATTTGCAAAGAGGGAGAAGCATGTGGCGTAGGCAGGAAGGGGAGGTTAAGTTTGGAGGGTCCGAAACCTACCCAATGTAGGACCTCTCGCCCGCTAAAGGAGGTGTACACACTGCATTCTCACTCACAATACGCAACGAAATGCAGCACCCGGTTTGAAGCCCATCTGCAGCTCCCGTAATTTGTGTTCTACTTGAAGATTCGCGTGCTAAAGGGCAACGCAAAGGCGACCTCTTTGTGTGGCCTTTCCTCCCAAAGCTCACAATATGCAGGTCTTTCAAGATTCGAAGATATCGTTTCAGAAACTTTACTAAACCCCCAACTCGTTAATATAAAAAGTAATAAACAAACAGTGTTTTAAAGTACTTTAAGTACATGGTAAAGCACTACAGTAAGTAGGTTTAGAAAACCTGTATTTGACTTGAAGTACCTTCCCTGAGCATGCACTTGGACTTTACTAAGTATTTTTTCTGGTACTTTCCGAGGAAAGTACGACCCCTGACTTTAAAGTACATTCCCCAAATTTGAAAACAAGAAATGGCGTATCGTCATGTACAAACGTACTATCGTCTTTCGAGATGTCATCTGGTCATTTCTCTGATTGAAGTAATGGCGGCTATATGAACGAAGATTGTATTAAAAAGTACTTGTGCTTTACTTTGAAAGGTCACTGTATTTATAGTAATTTACTTCAAACACATTTAACCCGGTGGACTTACTACTCTACTTGAAGTACATAACCTCTCATTTGCTTTGTACTTTATTTCAATTAATTTTTAAACGTACTTTTCGAAACACCTTCTTTTCTAGCTCGCTTGCATCTTTGCATTTAATTCCATTTAATCATAACCTTAAAATGCAAGCCTTTCACCCTTGTTGGTGTTATACCCGTGCCACACGGGCAACTCGAATGCAATTTACAACGAATGACATTCGTGTGATCGACAAATCGGCTCGCGATCTGTCGCGCGTGGAACGCCCAACGCTCGGAGTGTCGCGCGCTGATTGGCCGATCGTTCAAATGTCATTCGTTGTAAATGGCATTCGAGTTACCCTTGTGGCACGGGTATAAGACTGGTGGCAGCTGATAAAACCTGTTTGCTCTATTGATGTCTAACCCGTGGTTAGTTCAGTTGGTAGAGCGATCAACTGGAAATAGGGAGGTCCCGGGTTCAATTCCCGGACCAGGCGGATTTTTCGGGTCGCGCACCAGTCAGCTAGCTGTGTTTGGAGATTTGTGTTTGTCCTTTGTCCCTCTTGTTCCCCTTCTCTCGGGATTATTTTCGTCATTCTTGTCCAGCTCGCTTGCACCTTTGCATTTAATTGCATTTCATCATAACTGTAAACAAACAAACACAGTCTTAAAAATAAAGCTCAGGTACTGCTAAACCTCAAAGTAGAAATGATACATTCGCAGAATATCATTGACCAAAAACCAAAAAAGCACGAACGAATTAAGCACGCAGAAGCAGAACCAGCTATTAAAGCAGTTCTGTGAAAACACAAGCCGCTTTATATTTGGGTAGCAGAATTTCGCTAACGGGTCAATGCCTTTGTTCTTTCTTGTTACCATAAAACAAAGTATAAAAGTAACGTCAAAAGTAATTTGCTGCCTTTTTTACCGTAGTTAGTAATTTACTCAATTACTGTCCATTTGAGTAATTTCTACTCTACTCAAATTACTTTTGAGATAAACACTCAGTAACTTAACTGAATGACTTTCTTTTTAGTAACTTGTATACATGCTTAGCTCGCTGCCCCTCCTGTTTACTTCGCGGGCTACAAGTGACTGCAAGTCTGCCAAAGGTGTACCCATCACGTGCACGCTGCACGTGCTTCAGTGGGTGTCGGTTGTTTCTGCTTGTCGCAATAGTCCAGGGACTCTCGAATAACTCTGCGGTCCCACTGCGAATGCATCAAACAGCGGACGGTCCGCAGACGCCGTTTGAGGCGTGTTTCTTCCTTGTACGATTGCCCTGTCACAATGGTCATACTCTCTGCAGACATCTTCGAAGCATACATATGTGTGAGGCAAGTATGCAAGAGGCGTGTTCGCAGATACTTCTCATTATGTCTGCGGCAAACACCGTGTGTGTTTTATGATACGTGCAGACC
Organism: Ixodes persulcatus; assembly: GCA_013358835.2. Classification (NCBI taxonomy): domain Eukaryota; kingdom Metazoa; phylum Arthropoda; class Arachnida; order Ixodida; family Ixodidae; genus Ixodes; species Ixodes persulcatus. The sequence continues at coordinate 40,824 of JABSTQ010003560.1, forward strand.
ATTATTCCATGATACCAACATCTTGGGAAAGAGCAAAGACAAATTGACCCGCGAAGTATTGGAGGCCTTCTACATCCTTCGTGAGAACAGGAACTGTATTAGCGTTGAATCAGTAACTCTATCAAACAAGGAAAGGGAATTCCTTGAACAAACAATGAAGGGCCCACACGAGCCTGGATGAACTAGCCGCTATCATTCACGGGGCTGTGGTAGATGCACGAGTCCGCGGCGGATTATTTTTTTTTCTTTCTCTTCCTTTCTTGTCAGTAAACGTAGTTGTGAGTAGCGCTCTTTTCTGTCCTCTCCTTCTTCTCTCTACCTTGTGCGCTAAATACCTCAATTGTTAAACTACCAACTAGCCCAAATGTCAACTTTACTGCAGTTTATTTCTTTTGCATCGGGCACTTCTCCTGTAAGATTCAACCTTCCTTTCACGGATCCTTGTATCCTTGTTAACCTAATCGCCCAGTGTGTGTGTAGTGCCCGGGTGGCCTCTTGGCACATTCGAAGAGACCAGTGGAACTCAGAGGTGTGTGCGGCTTCCTTACTCCATCGACTGGCCATACGAGAAGGGTATGCCGTGTGCTACGATCGGAATACTGGCGCCAGGAAAGATACTTCAGACACTGCCTGCGAGTAGCCTGTGCTTCGAGTACTGGCAATGATGGACAACAACGAAGATACTTCCGTAAGATGAGCAAGTCAGCGGGAGATGCTACGGAGTTCCTCTGGCAAAGCATCACACCCGATCTACCAACCAAGAAAGACAAGGTTCCCTCCCAAGCGGGCAAGTTCACAACCCTGGGTGATGTAACGATTCCACCAGATGTTGGCAAGCGGTTGGAGGTAGGCCCTAAGTTTTGCTTCTAGCCAGTCATAAGCCCACCGGAGTTGATCACACTAGCCAAGAGAGTAGCATGCAGGACAGTAGAGGAGGACCGACCAAGGTGCATATCTGAGTGCGTGGATAACCTTCAGGTTCCGCAAAAAAGAGGACCAGTGGGAGCGTTTAGGCCCTTGGTAGAATACATAGTCACTAATGGACTACGCGTCCTATTATCTGATAAGGAAGGACATTTTGTAGTGTTACCAGATGGCCTGTACAACGAAAGGGCCTCGGCAGCTATTGAGAAAAAATTTAGACCGGTGCAAGTCGCCCTGAAGAAAACCAGAGATAAAGCAAAAAATCTGTGTGAGCGGCTAGCGTTAACCCAGTTAGCCGCAAGAGTTGGGAAAGCGGAGCGCTTACATCTAGAGGTCTTCTTCAGCGTAAAGACACATAAAGAGTCCTGTCCATTTAGAGCCATTGTCACAGAAAAGGGAACGTGGCAAAAGCAGGTTGCTTCCTATCTTCAAAAACAACTGTCCGCCTTAAGTATTAGAGACCCCTTCCGGGTTGTCAACTCTGAGGAGATAGTGGAATATCTCCGATTAGGGGGTCCTGAGAAGAGAACTGCTTTCAGCATTTACATGGAAAATCTTTTTTACTCCTTGCCACACGACCAGCTACTGACCTCGGTGATGAATTGTATAGAAGCCAATGGAGAGCTCGCTTTCCGAAGTTCCAGCGGAGTACCCAATGAGAGCTTTATGGAGCTGCTACATTTCTACCTGATGTCTATGATAGTTGGGTGGCGGGATGGGTGCTATCTGCAGAAGTCAGGAGTCTGTATCGGTTCCTGCGTTGCCCCAGTCCTTAGTGACATCTACTTGGGAGCAGTGGACTGTGCGATAGAAAGTGCGCTTGGAGGCAAAAAAGTGAACAAGGTCGCCAGGTATGTTGACGACTTCCTGGTAATTCTTGAAGATGGCGGACGTATGGACATACAAGTAGCAGACATTATGGAGACCTTTGCTGAGTACGGAGGTGGCCTTAAGTTTACATTTGCGGTGCCCAAAGAAAACATACTTCAGTACCTGGATCTTTCGCTCCAGCTGGGGGACAACCATGTTTGTTGGTCGTACAGCCCACGATCCAAGAAAGCCATTCTAGACTACGGCTCGGCGCACTCAAAAATCATCAAGCGGGCATAGCTCTAACGTGTCTGGGCTCGGCACTAAGGAAGTCTTGTCTTCATACTATGTTAGCCAGCTTCACTATGCAAGTAGAGAGGCTAAGAAAAGCCGGCTATTCGTCAGCCCTACTGGCTGATGTGGCAAACGCTCTGGTGAAGAGGGCAAAAGGCTTCCAGTCCAACAAGACCAGTGTCAAGAAAACAAGGCCAGTAGTAATACCGTACCTGCACAGGATGTCCCAGAATTTAAAAAAACGTCGCAAGCCGCTATGGGGTCAGAGTAGTTTTTTCTGCACCCCAAAAAAATGAGCCAAATTTGCCCTAGAGTGAATGCGCATGCTGAGGGTACCAATAAACCCACGTGCACCAAGAAGCATGCAAACAAATTCTTTCCATGCGCTTCGGGCGTCGTATATAATACCCCTGTCAGACGGGCTAGTTTAGTGTCACTACAAGCGAGTGCACTTCAACCCGTCGAAACACACTCCAAGTGTGTTGGTGCTACACGGGAAAACTTAGTGTCACTCCAAAATGATGGCAATAACGATGGGTAAGTAATGGGCACGCAAAATATTACAGTGCATAAGCATTTGTTCATACATAACTTTGTCGTCTTATAAAACACGTTACCACACATTGTTGCGCTAAGTCACGAGCTTTAATCCAAATTTAAATCCAATTTGATCATTACGATCAGCCATTACAAGCCAGTGATACACGTCCGCACGCCGGTACGATCCTTCTGATGTACCGCAGGAAAGGCTACAAGCGCGAGCTCCTTGCTCTAGGGCACATCCCGGCGGCACAAGCTCTCGTGCGTTAAGAGTAGCTCCCAACGCTATGAGCTCGCGCTTCTAGCCTTGTCTGCGGTACAACATAAGGTTAAACGGAGTATAGATCGATACGAGCAGAAGTAGGGATTAAACTCAGGATTCCTGGGTTCTGCAGCGCGAGCTTTCGCTCCGCGTGCTCCGAGCTGGTGTGCGCGAGCCCACTCGGCCACTCGCCACCCGACACAACGAAACATCCCTGGTGAAATCTTGCAGGTGCCTCTTGGCCGTCACTGGCCGTCGCGCAGGGGCCAAGGCTGGAAACTAGATTAGCCGCTTGTTTTTCTACAATGCACTACTTTCCTGCCAACAGAAAACAAGTGCGCATCTAATATTACTCCTATCAAAGTAAAACTAATTGTACGCAGCGTTAATTTCTTCTATTATTTTTACTCCTTGAACACTGCTATCGAGATTACACACTCGGTCTACCGGAGCGAGCGTAGTGTGCTCCCCGAACTCACTTCATTGGAAGTGTGTTCTTCGGGCAGGGCTGGGGATTGAGCTCAGGATTACTGGGTTCTCCAGAGCGAGCTTTCTCTCCATGTACTCCGAGTTGGTGTGCGCTAGCCCACTCGGCCACCGATACCCCTTATTAAAGACACGTTAAAAAGTTAGGCGTTTATTTCGCTGTAATGCCGAATTGGAGCGCAGCTCTTGAGGAGGAGGAGGGGAGGGTATGCTAGCTGCTCCCCCTCCGTACCCTCCCATCCTCCTCTCCTGTTCCCATCCCCCTTAGCGTAAAACTTTCGCTAAATGTCCCGCTAAATTTAGCCGGGAAATTTTCCCGCTGAATTGACGTGTGACGTTACATGACACGTCATTTGAAATTTTAAGTTTGACGTCACACGGGTAAAACGTTTGCTTAGGATAGGGCCAGCTTGAACTTGGGAGACGAGGAAAACGTAAAACAGAGATAGAAGAAAGAGACAGAGATAGAGATACTGCAGGACTACCAACTATGGATTTAATGCTTCTTCCTCTTCTTGAACCTTAACTGTGTGCTTCTTCTTTTCTGCTCATCCATAGAGCGCCATACAATCCAAGGATGAAATAAAATAAAATAAAATGATATTAAATGAAATGAGAGCCACATGCATTCCACATACAAACCCAGATTGACAAAACCGCACTCCAGCAGTGCGTGACACACCTCTAATACTGTTTTTCTTTTGAGGTGAGCTTTAGCAGGACGTTGCACACCGCAAGTACTGTTTTTCTTTTGTGGTGAGCTTGATGGATGGCACGCTGACGCATGTCTCTTCGTTTTCTTCTTTTAAATCTAAATCTAATACCAACGCATTTCTAGTCATTCGTCCCTAAAACGTCTTTGTAATGAAATCACCTTCCGACTTCAGTAATTTATATTGTTGATACCCAAATGTTTAAAAATGCTATAAACACTCTTTACTGTACTCTGTCCTTTTGTTTCTTTTTGTGTTATTTTGTTACTCCCACACCCCTCTTTAATGCAGATTGGCCCTGAGGGTATTTAAATAAATAAATAAATAAACCACGGAGAAGGGGGAACAAAAGGGACAAGGGACAAACACAAATCTTTAAACCCGAGACCTCTCCAACAAATGGAGAGGTCGCTGGTTCGATAACAAAACCAGGCGGATTTTTTTTTTTTTTTTTTGTCGCGCACAAGGAACTTAGTTGTGTTTGGAGATTTGTGTTTGTCCTTTGTTCCCTTTGTTTATTACCGTTTGTCTTGTCCAGCTCGCTTCCACCTTTGCATTAATCGCTGTATCATTATGACCGGGTCGCCGATAACGCGGTCTGCTCACTTCCGTGCTTAGGAGTCAGGACAGCGCCAAGACGATGGCATTGAGGACAAAGATAGGACTATCGCGGACAAGATGAGCTGCAGCAGTGCTCTTTTCTTATGCGTTAGAAATAGAAGGTTCGTTTTGACGGAAACCCGGTGGTGTCTGTCAGTTTGTCAGCGACGGGGAGAGAGGGAAAAGGAGAGAGGAAGGTGAGGCGTGCGACGCTCCTATTGGTCCGAAGCGCTGACGTCACACGCGTCACCCTCTCCCTCTCTCCCCGGCGCTGACAAACTGACAGACACCACCGGGTTTGCGTCAAAACGACCGTTTTCGTTTTTGTCAAAGGAGCGTCGCACAGCTGGAGCGGAGCTAGAGAGGAGGAGGAGCCACAGCACAGTGGAATGCGGGCGTGCTTAGTTGCCGCTTTGCCGTCGCCGGATGTTCGCTCTGTGTTTCGGTAGTAGCGGTGCGTGGGCTGTGATCTACATGTGTAATTAAACCGATGAATGCGGTTCCCTCCACAAGTGATCTTTGGCGAGCCTTCAGTTTTCTATAAAACAAGATATTCAAATTGGCTGCTGGAACAGGAAACTTTGGTTTCATTTTCGGTCTTTGTGACAAATCGAGAGATGTTGCAGCTCATATAGCCCGCAGGAGTCCATGCCCCGACACTGAACTTCTTTGAACCAATCCGCAGGTCTTTAACGGAAATCTAAGCTATCGCAAGGCCCCATAATTTGAAGCGGTTCTCTAAACCCGGCAGAGACGGTCTTCTCTGAAGAACACTGGAACGATACCTGCGAGTCCGCTTTCACACGGGGCACGCGGTGAACCAATCATCTTCACAGTGCATCCAGCGAATGACGGGGCGCAAACGTAGGTTTCACTAGAAAACACGATTTCCGCAGGAATAATGAGGAAACTTTATAATTACTTTGATTAACACAACTTTAGTAAGTGTCCGCCTAACTTGACAGATTGTGTTACACCTGCACCAGAGATGGTAGGTGGTGCAGACATAAAAAGCGTTGCTAAAACAATCAAGATGGCTGCATTTACATTATTATGCAGCCAGTAACAACAGGCTAAGATGGATGCAAAAAGAAAGAGGGTGATTTTATTTCATTTCATTTTATATATTGTTTCCTTGGATTGCCCTCGGGGGGCTTTACATAGGGAGGGACAAAACATACAATTGCATGTTAACTAAGAAAAAATACAGTAAACTATTTGTTAGGTTGTTACTTTTCAAACATGGCAACGAGAGCATTTAGAAAAGTGGTTGTGTTCTGTACACTCTAAGCCCGGTCCCACTTAGTAAGAGGGACATTTCTTCGATTTTTTCCCACTTAACTTTAAGGGGGGCGACAGACCTCTTAATATTACATGGGGATGCTCCCTCTTAATTAAGTGAGGCACCACCCCTCTTAAAGTAAGCGATACGTCGTCTCCCTTAAATTTGAGGTCAGTCCCCCTTACTAAGAGGGACATTTTTGAGATATTTTCCCCCTTAAATTTGGAGGGACGGTGACCTGCTTAAAATGAAGGGTTGTAGTCCCCCTTAAGTCGGGTTCACACCGCTTATACGTCATACAAAATACATTATGCAGACATGTTCCAAAACGAGTCACCGCGACACCAGTGCTTCGTACGCCACGAGGCAACCAGTTCAAGAGGTAGCTTTGTCACATGGCATACGAAGCATGGATGTCGCGGTGACTCGTTTTGGAACATGTCTGCAGAATGCATTTTGTATGATGTATAAGCAGTGTGACACGGCTTTAGGTTATCTCTCTTATTGTATCGTAGAATTTCTGCTCCTTCGTGTTTCGACTGTCAGCTGACATGCTGCACTGCAGTTCTCGCACTTTCGCTGTTATTGTTTAACCAAAGTTATTTTGTGCTGCGTAACGGAATTGAAAACTGATCTGTATACTATCATTGATGAACGAAATCAATATGTCGAATGAAACAGTAACAATCTTTAAAAGTAAACATGTGTTTTATTTGTCATGACACAAGAAATTATACTGAAATTTCTGTATCAAAATAGTAATTTTATAACGATGTTCTGGTAGCTTATACGGATAAGGAAGACATTAGAACGACGCCAGAAATCGGCGTTTCTTGGAAACTATCACACAACAAATTTCGTGCTGTAAAGTGACTCCTTTTGCCTATCATAAGCAATAACAATGCAACCGTGCTGCAATTCTTTTTTTAGCGGATAACACAAAGAAGATAGGAGTACATTCTAAAAAAACACCCGTGCGCCTACTTTCCCGCACAACACTTGGAAAGACAGTCACCATAACTCACAGAGGCAGCTCAGCGAATGTAGATGCCGAAACATATGATTGTACCAAAAAAATTCAGTCCGAGTTGTGACACTAAGCAATACAGGCGTGACGTTTTGCATTGCTTAATGTCACAATTCAGACTGCTTTTTTTTTGTCTAACCATATGTTTCGGCATCGTGATTCGCTGAGCTGCCTCCGTGAGTTACGGTGATTGGCTATCCTAGTGCTGTTCGGAAAAGTAGATTACTGTGCTTTTTGTTTTTAGAGTTCAGTTACCTGCTCCATGGAATTAAAAACAAATTACTCGGCGTTCCTTGCCAACAGCAGAAGCTCGGAATTTTTGTTGTTTTTGAACAGCTATAAGCAATTTTCTGAGCTTCTCCGACATGAACTGAATCGAAACTCGTAGTTTTCAACGAGTAGACACTGGAGGAGTCCAAGGGTTTGTCTATATGCCGCAGGGTAGGAGAGTCCCGTTATGTAATACACCCGTAAGCACATGACTAGTGCCTTCTCCAGAGTCGTGCTAGCGGAGAGTTTCACTGACCGGTTCTCAGAAACGATCTGTTTCTCCGAACCGAAGAAAGTCTTGTGTCCTGGAACTCTTTCGTCGGGGGTACGGTCGTCCTGCAAGCAGCAATTGTTCAAAAATTGCGTCAGCGTCAAAATTACATTTCTAGTTTTGCATCCGCTTTTTCACGTACCATAGGTGATGAGAGGCTTCTGGCCAATCAAGACTGGAGAATGGTCTTCAGTGTTCAAGAATGTTGTTGGGTTGTCTCCGCAGAAGGCCCCTTTTACCTCCTCCAGTTTTCCCAGCATGGTGACCATTGTGTTTTGGAACCAAAGCTGTGCATCCACCTTTAGCTGAATGAAAGACCATATTGTTTTCCTTTACATACAGAGAGTGGCAATTATAATGAAGCGCTTTCACCTGTTTTCAAGCAGGCGGTAGGAAACAAATGCGAAAATAAAGTGCAAACATTTAAAATATTCGAAACCCAATCCGTTTACGATGAAATAACGAGTGACATTAGCCTATGACGTAACTTCTGCGACTGTTAATATTTGACACGAGAATTGACTGCTGATTTAAGTAATTTACGAGAATCGATTTTGTATTACCAAGACAAAACGAGAACGCATTTAGTAGTAGCGGAACATTAGAAGCCCCATGTGCTTTGGAAAACATGGATTCCATTTGCGGCTTGAAGCTGCAGAAGAGACCTGATGCATGTTTTAGAAAGCCGCAAAATGAACTAAAAAAATATATTTATGTAGACGTTTCGGCGCAAGCCATTCATTTCTTCTTTTTTTTTTTTTTTCAGAAGCAACGATATGCCAAAAGAACGCGAATAGAGCCTACCATACATACCAGAATACAAAAAGTTAATAATTACCGAATTCGTTGTGAGCGGTGTGCGGGTGGCCGCGGTAAGCACACAACTCCGGGTGGTGCGTTCCACCGCGCAGATTGTCCCGGTAGAGCTCCTTACACAGCAATCAGTGCAGAACTTCCGTCTGATTCCCTTCATGTCAACGTTCGTAGAGATTGCCTCACTCTGAAAACAATATTTTTAACGGTCATTTAAGGCCCATAGTCAACCTAGCCATACAACGACTAAAAATACAAAAGAAAAAAAGCATACTTCTGTTTATACATTTTTTGCAGGTGTGCGACACAAGAAATTCCACCAGCCACCGAAAACAAAGAGGATAATAAACAACATACATAAAACCTCCAAAAACAAAAGCATAGTCGGCGCCGAAAAAAAAAAAAAAAGACCGGTAGGTTTGCCGGCGCGACAGTTAAAATATAACGAACAAAAAAGTACGCCAAGGAAATATATAAAAACAAATGCACTCCCGGGCCAGAGCCGTTTATTGAGAGAGTTTGGCCATACATTGGTTTGAATAGGCGAGCGCTCGGGGCCAACCACAGGCCGCGAAACAGCCCCTAGCGGTGGTCGTGTGCTCTAAATTTGTGCCACGACTATACTTAGTTTCACCTTATGTGCGAGCGAAGGCGAAACTGGAAGCGCGAGCACGGAAGCTCCGTGCGTTCAGGCTTTGCTCGAGCGCGCGAGCTGGGGAGAAATGCAAAAAGCGCTGGTCTCGCGCTTCTAGCTTTGGCTTCGCTCGCAGATAAAGTGAAACGAAGTATAATTTGAGCCGTGCCGAGCGGAACTCCGCGTCTCAAGACGCTCGCGCACCCCACCCTTTGCACTGCTTTCTTTCAGCCAGTCTCAGGACGCTGTTCTAGCAGTGCAGACAAAGGCATGGGCACGAGCGCGTGGCTTTGGAAAGTGCCTCCTATGCACGAGGTCTCGTACAAACAAAAGCGTTTCGCTGAGCTAGGCTCACGCGCCTGTGCCTTTGTCTTCACTGCAGACATTTGTGAGATGGAGTAGAGGTCTCCTGATTGGTCGACGCTCGACGCTGTGTCACAAATTTAGTTTACGCTCTAAGCGTCGGGGGAATATTCAGCGCTGGCGACGGCCTTTGCTCCGCCTATTGTCCAAACTCTCCTAATATACGGCTCTGTCCCGGGCCACCGCTGCACCCTTCCCCTCTTTCAGCAGACGGTACGACGCCGACGCAGCGCAAACGCGCGGAGGAAAAAGCTTGTTTTACTTTTTTTTGTGTGTGGTTTGAATTAGCTGCTCGTCCGGTCCCCCCCCCCCCCCTCCCCCCTCGCACACATACACGCATATGGCTTTTTGCTCGCTTCCCACTTGAAGCAAAAGTTCATAGTCACTGCAACGCTAACGAAGTCTACAATATAACGTTGAGGTGTAAATTGCTGTAGTGAATTCAAGGGCAAACAAACGCAAAATCGCCAACATTGTTTCCGTCAATCAACGCTCTCGGGCGGTCAACAGCAAGCATTTAGAGTACACACCGAGAAAGAAATCGGCGTGCCAAGCTTGCGAACACTGACTGCCCGAGCTAGGGTGTCTTTAAGTTCACTTTGCCTTAGGGAGGGCGATGCCATCTTCTGTAGTACCCGATGCCGACAGTACACGCTCACGGATAATATACAAGGAAATTGCCCGTAATAAAATGCCCGCGTAGCAGTGCCAGAGCTAGCTCGAGCGGGGGAAGAACGAACGCGCGTTCGAGATTAAAAAGTAGACAAAAGCGTCGGACACAAAATGGTCTGCGTCTGTCTTAGGCTGATATCACCAGCCTAAGACAGACGCGTACACATTGGGACGCCCTAGCCCACTAAAAGTGTTTTGTGCGAAAGACAGCATGGCGGCTCACGGCAGGGCAAACGATTAGCGACGCTTTGTCCTAGCTGAACGAGCAGATCAATGAAGCGACCGCGGACTAATGCAGTCAGGTGAAAATCCTCTACATGCAAAGCTCGTGCATTTCACAGCCAGCGTGAAAATATTGATGGCTCGTTATTCCCACCCGCAATGTACCCATAACAAAAGCGTCAATATAGCAGGACTACTCACCCGAAGGAAGTCAAACGAGCAGCATGACGCTTGCGACTCTCCAGCCACGACCATTTCCAGCTCTCCGTGAATTGGCGCAAAGTATTAGCACCGTCTGAACTCTTTGCCGTGGATTAGTGCGCCTGCACTTCTCTTCTTGACCGAACTACATTGGTCCAGTTAAGAGTGACCAGTCCCCTCTTAATATAAAGGGACACGCGTGAATTTTTCTGTCGGTCTTTCCTACTCAGAGGGACAAAGGAAACGGTTTCCTTGGTCTCTCTTAATATGTTGGTGTCCCTCTAGATGTTGCTATTTTATTTTTCCTTTTCCCTCTTAAAAATAACTGTCCCCCTGAAAGCATCGTTGTCCACTCTAAAATCAGAGGGACAGCGTTTTTTATGAGAGACCGGTTTTAGAGTGTATCCTTTTGTTGTGGATTTGTTTTTTTTTTGTTTTGTGCTGCATCGGGACGATGCATTTTGTTTAGGAGGGAATAATGCCGCGCAGGCAGCGCGCTCGTGGGCTAAGGGTTAACGCGCTTGTCTTCCACGCAAAATGCCAAGGTTCGATTCCGCGGGTACATATTTTTGTTGACTCTGTAATGTGATGTTCTGGTAAATTCGAGAACCGTGTTACTGATTCGTGGTTAGAAAGTTTCATGCGCAAACCTTTCACGTCGATTGTTCCAGAAGCCTACGCGTGTACAAAAGGGACTCTGCGTGGCAAGCCGGAGTCAGTCTCGCCCCAGCGTTCGGTCCTGCTGTTACGCCGACTTCGACGCTCGCGATGCTCTGTTGTCATCCTCTGTTTCATTTTTGGTTTTGGGCACAAGTTCGTCCCACTAAGCGTTTTAGTTTTCCTCGGTCATTCATTGCTTCGTCACCTCATCATTCTTGACAATATCACTGACAAGCGCATTATCTTTGCGCATTATTATTCAGGCAGTACCTCTTCATGAGCACTAAAAATAAATAGAAGTGTGAATGGATTCATTATGTCTGCACGTACATTCCACACTTTAAAAATATATTCGCACATAATTCTCACAGAGATGCCGTCGACTCACCACGGTCATCTGAGAAAGGGGGGGGGGGGCGGGAGTAATGTCATTTGACACTAATTGCACGAGCTGTGTTATGTTTCGCTGTCGCACCTGGCGTTGGATCGAAGATTGAAGATACGGGCTTCTATATCTAATCATGAATCATTAAGAAACTACGTGGTAAATTGTTCCCACATGATTATCATTCAGCGCTCCTCAGAGCACTGCTACAGGCGCCTGAACACGTGGTTCCTAACTCGCCCGTGATTGAACCTGGCAGCCCGCAGCTTTGACTTTGTCAATCGCAAGTCGGCACGATTACTCCACTCCACAATTAGAAACAACGCAGAATGGCCATAGGTAGGCTAATTAAAAATATTCTTGAGAGAACTGGAAGTTGGATTTAAGAAGAGATTATTTGTTAATAGCCGATAAATATTCGGTACCCCAAAAATGCAGGCAAAGTATTTTAAAATGAAATAAGTGTACGAATTTGTTTACCGGATTCTCCGTATTGTTCTGCCTTGACAAATCCATCGCCGCCTTTGGCTACGAAGTCTGTGGTAACGATTGTATACATTTCCTCAGCAACTACGTCTTTATAGACAGGCACTTGGCATTTTTTGCACAGTATTTGTAGTGACATGACTCGGCATAATGATGGCAGCGATAAGTTGTACACCACGCGCATGCCTGCAAAAAAAATGAAACGTTTAATTTGTAATCATTTATAGCGCACGCCTAGCGAATACGAATGCAAAACATTATAATAAAAAAAAATCTCTCATGGCGACTGACGTATGAGCTCTAAGCAATGGTTCGTGCTTTGGAGGTTTTAGGGGCCATGCTGCAATTGCAGTATTGATGGCAACTACTATTTTTGGCTAGACAAGATGAAAAAAAAAACTGCAATATACATTTTTTAAGTATGTTTATTAATAATGTTTCCCTTTTTTATCCAGATATAAAAAGTGCGCGCAAAAAGCGCACCCTAAGCCCCGCCTACAGTGACGCTTAGAAGTGGGACGCAGTCGTTTCAATCATGTCGTAATTATCTCGACATCGTGTCCCAAGTAAGTACTGAGGCGACACAAGTGACTGTGTGACTGAAACGACTCTCTCACTCTTCTAAGCGTCGTTGTGGGCGGGGCTTGCGGCGCCTTTTTGTTTTCTCGCAATTTCTATATCGCGCTAAAAACGTGAAAATGTTTCAATGACATTAAAAAAAAAACATTACATCACTGTAAATTCGTTTAATTTTTTCTGGCGTCTAATTGTAAGTGCCATCAATACTGCGATTGCAACATCACCCTCAAAGAAAATAATTAAAAATGTCAATAACAAATTTTAGTTAATTACTCAATTTACAATGTCGATTATCCCCTCATCTAATGAGCGCCAAGCCTGACAAATACATGGTAATACCGGCACCCGTGTAACTCTTACCCCCTTTTAAAACAAAAATCGGTTTGAATTAGAAATGAAACATTTTGTATAAACCAGTGCCGTTAAGACACAGACCTCTCCTAGTAACACACATCTACCGAGAACGCGGAACTCTGTAGCAGCTTAAAGCTTTTAATACTTCGTCCCAGCTAAATGTATTTGAAGGCTTCCTGGTAAATAAAATATTGGTGATCGGCTCGCAAGCGGAGTCTTCCAGCGCACTTTCTGGTGATCGTATATTTTTGTCCTAATAAAGTTTATTGGCGAGCCCTATGGCCGCACATGAAGGTCACTGAAATATCTGCAAGAAAAACTGATCCATTCAAAAATATAAAAATATATAATTTAAAATTTTGATAAAAATAACTAAATAAAAACTATGAAATTACTCTAACATTTTAATTGTCGAAGATGTGTCCGTGGCTTATCGCTAACTGATAATATGAAAATCTCAACTAACGCTAACGTAACGTTCGTTACTTTTTGAAGGTAACGCTGCTTCGTTAAATTTCTAAGGCGGAAACGAGTCTGAGTAACGCGTCATATTTTGACAATTTAACGAGTAACGTTCTTTTACTACCTAGTTTCGGTGGTGGTCGATACACTGAACTGTATTTACCTAAAACTGGCAACCCTGTAGTCATGTGTCTTTTATTTGTTGGTACTAACCTGAAATCTGAAGAAATTCTCCTCTCCTGTTTAGGTAACTGAATTTCGCAACTGAATGTTCAAACATTTGTTTTAATGCAGTACCATTCAGTGTTACTGTGATAATGGTTTGACCAAATGGTGCAGTTGTGAGTATTTCCCCCATAGTTATGACTGTAATGAAAATACAGAATCTTTGAAAGAAATGAAAATCAGTCCACAATTTATACTGGCCTACATTAAATGCATAAATACTGAGATAATCACAACTATGCATGTACAAACAAGTGTGTAATTTCTGTCATACGTGTATTGTACTAGAATTCAGGCTACGTGGATCATAAAAATGAAATGAGAGGTATTTCTGTTTTGCATGACAGATGAAGTAAACAATTCTAGATATAATTTTTTGTTTATTTAAATTATTTTTGGCACACATTTGTCGGTCATAGCAGGTGTGGTTACGGAGAATCATAAGTTTGTTTTTTGCGCGCCACATTATCCTACGAGCGCAAAATTAATTACCTCAACAAAGCCGTGAATTGGCGGCAGATTTTTAATTTCAACTATTGGAGAGTTTCTGTCATGAAGTTTCAGAGGGAAAAATAATTCCTGAAAATATCAAGCCTTTTTGGGTGTTTTTGTTTTGGAATTGTTCCTTCTAGATGAACTGTTTGCGCATTTTATGCGCATGCTGTCTGCATTCACTGTTAAATACTGATTTGTTAGCTGCGACGCTCTTAAAGTGTTATGTGTTGTATTCCAATAAGAAATGTCGTTAACAAATTGTAGTGTCTTCGTTGCGCTCGTTTTTGCTTTGTACTGCCCTATATATTATGCATAAATATCGTCCTGCATATGCTCCATGCAACGCCTGCAGTATTGCTACTTAAAAATATATTAGGTTTTTTGCTCTTTAATGAATTAACCTGAGAAAACTGGTTGTTGACATTTCGATATGTCGTAATCTAAATTCTGACCCAGGGACAAAAATTACGACAAAACGAGACGTTTTGTAGGTTTTTAAATTTGTTGGTGTCTCAGGGTTTTTGTGTAGTTTCCAAACACGCTCGCCTGCATACTTCTGGTTTTTGCAAATCATTATGTCAGTAGAGAAACGTCTAATTTCGCACAAGCTTGGAATGGTAGGTTCATACCTTGGGCCTAATACGGTCTTGCATCAAGGCGTTAGTAGTGCCTGAGTACTTTTCTTTAAAGTATCTAAGGCCTTTCTTAGGCTCGCCACATAATTTTCAAAAAGCCAAAGATGAGCCAAAGGTCTCACGTATAAACAGAAGAAGTAGCAGTGAAGCCTACATCTGGCACATCTTTGGCAATTTAGGCCTCAAGTTGCCACATAAAAACGAAACTACCAGTAGTGATGCCTAACTCTTGCCTTTGTCTGGCGATTTGGGCCAAAAGACGCCAAACTACAAGCCGCACTACAAGCAGTGAAACTTAACTTTGGCACTTTTTTTTGGCGAATTAGTGTCAGTATTTCCAGACTCTGACTAAAGCAGCTCATGTTTGGCTCGATTTTGGATTCTTCGGCTTGTTAAGTCCCTAAATTTCTAGACAAAGGTTATATTTTGGCCCAAGGGACTTTGCTACTGGGCGTTTATCATTAAAAAGTATTTACAAATAATATAAATTCCTTAGTTAATTTTGCTTTCTTCTTGTCTCCACGGGCTGAATATCTGCTCGTAGTCCCAAAATTGACAGAGATAACTTAAATCTAAAGTTATTTCATATACATTTCACATCACGATTTTAAGGCTATCAATTTTGTTGATTAGTACTGCTGCAGGTGGATATGAGATTGTGCTACAGTATTCCAGGATAGACCGTATAAATGACGTGTATCACGTTCTTTATTTCGGCTATTTGCGGGTTTAAATGTGTGCGTAAATGCAGGTTGTCTGGCCCTATCCCACTTAACAGTGTCATATAAATGCTGGTTCCGATCAGTTTGCTCGCTGTTACCGCGCCAAGGTACTCGTAGTAGTCAGCAAATCTGACAATGTTTTCATTTACAGAGTATTTATATTTAAAAACAATATATATATATATATATAGATATATATAGATATATATAGATATATGCGCAACCACTTAATTATAGTAAATTTGAACTTGCCGATTTCTTTGTGTTTCTTTATGTTAAACAAAGCTCTATGGAGTATAACGTGAGCTTGATCTGGTCTTATTTTTTAGTAAATATCGCAATCACTTTAAAATAGTTTATTTGTGACTTCAACGGCTTCAATAATTTTATAAATATATAATTAAAAGAAGAAGTTCCAATCTCTGAACGTTGCGTCACTAAAGAAGTTAGTGAAAATGGCGCAGATTTCTCGTCATTAAAACGCCCCTGTACTTGGCTCTCTTGGACATGTAAGAAGCTTTCCAGTTTACCAATCGATCATTTTTAAGAATAGTGAAGTGTTTTAAGAGAAGTGTAGTGGACTTAGTTGCATACTTTAGAAAAGTTGAGTAATTTGAATCTGTCTGATTTCTAATATTGAGGGTATGTAAAAGATCGTGAACCAACTCAATCTGCTGAATGCTCGTTAACAATAATGTTCTTAAAACATGCCGAGATAGGAAGATAATACTTTTGATTTCCAATTTTTGTTTCTGAACGTTCCTGGCATCAGTGACATTGAAACTTGTCTAAGCTCATCTGGTGGATTCAAATCTTCAAATTACAACCCAGTTACCCGAAATTTATGGGGCACGTGTATGCACCATGTAATGTAGATTACGGTTGTAGGGCACGCACACAGATAGCCCGTGCTTCTTGATTTGCTTGGGATAGTTGTTTGTTCAATTTGGAAGCCGCAAAATGGTTCACTCTCCGCGATTTCACGAACAGAAATGACAGTTAATGCTTTGTCATTCCCGTATATATTCGAAGGAGTACCTCTTGTCGTAGACTTAAATTATTCCTCGAACCATCTGGGTGTTAAGTTGCTTTCAGCCTATGATACTCTCTTAAAGATATATATAGCATTTATACTCTGCTGCACTTCAAGAGCAAACGAGCAATGTCTAGTTTTTTTTCTCTATCCGTATTTAAGGATTTTCGCAGAAACTACTATATGTTATAAAAAGTGCTCAGCTTGCGTACAAACCTAAATGGTACGTGTTGATGCCCGTCAGTAAGTTTTTGATGTAAATGTGAAAAGGCGCTGAAGTCATGTTCGTGCTAACATTGTCGTGCTGCGTAAATAATGCATATATTGCGTAGATGAGAAAACCTAGCCGCATCTACTTTCCTGCCCTGCTAGCGAAGACCGATCCTATGAATGGATGAAAGAACCCAAGAGATTTACCTAGAGACAAAACGTTTAAATTGATCGCTAACAGTTCGTAATATTCCGTTTTTTGTTCTTGTAAAAAAAACATAAATTTGGAAACCAAAGTTTTGCTTCGAGTTATATATAAGTCTGATGTTATTACAATGAACGGCAATATTATGTTTCTTTATTAAGCTGAGCAGAAATGAAAGAATTCGATATATTGAAAGGCGGTTGTAAGAACGAAAGAAAAACAAATGCATACTCAATCCGAATCAAGAGCATACATTCCAATCCCTAATTAGTAATATTTTTGTATCATCGTCTTATATTTTTTCCGGGGAATATTAAACATTTTGAAGTTGTTTCGTTTAAATGAATTTCTTAAGCATTTTGTTTAGAACATATGAGAGAGGGGGAAAAGGGCGAATGTCTCAAAACGCTTTGGCTGCATAAACGCAACCTGCGTGAGGACGAAGAGTGTGCACTCCACGTAATAAATAGTTTAAGTGCAGATATCGCTTCTTATCCCCAGCGTTATTGGTGTCCTGGTTCTACCCCGTGCTTCTTAAGTAAACCGTGATTATTCACTCTTGGCGTTAACCGTGGGAAAAGGTACGTGATTTTTTATAGCTTCAAAAATTTCCTATCTTCTTTGTTTAAATAACCCTGGTCATGTAATGCAAACTTCTTAAAAAAAAACTACATCTGTTAATTGAGGCTTCGTGGTAGAATTTCTACACCTTTGGGTGAGAATAAGAGCACAGCTTAATTACGGTCACTGATTCCACTTACAATCGTAATGCTCGTGAAAATGTGGGTGTATTCATGATTTAAAATACATTTCACGCGAGATATTTTCGCTTTCAGCCTCGCGACACACTGATATGTATTAGTTGAAGAAATGTAAAATGTTTGTTTTTGACTGCCCCTGATAAACTATACTCCGTTTCAGACAAGTGGGAACGGAGCCCACTCTACGATCCAATAGAACCTTATCAAGCAGCGCCAAAAGTTCACCATAACAACACTCGTCACCTTTGCGTGTTTTTCATGACTACCTAAACCAAAGAGGCATAGAACTAAAGCAGGACTGTGGCACATTCGTTGTGTGTGATTTATTTAGATTTTTATAGCTAACGCCAAAGGGAGACGTGCGTCGTGACGATCCACTATAGGCGCTGCTTGACTTCCTCCATCGGACTGTAGCCTTTCTGCTGTCAGAGTTAGTGTACATCGGATGATAGTGGAGCTGCCGCAATGCGAGATCAGTTTTGTACTTTGCTTAATCGAGAGCGACGAAAGCAGAGGCGCCATTTAGGTTTCAAGCAATAGAGTGGCTTTTACTACTGCAACTATGTCGTACAACTGCTTCAACTTACGTCCTTGTGGCAGTGGAGCTCTGATGCTTCCTCCGTTTATAATCGCCGCGTTCACGACGGACCAGAGATCTGATGAAGACGTGTTCATATCCGCGTAGTGGGCGAAGTACGCATCGGCCATCATATTGCCGAGGTTGCATTCCCGGAGTCGGCATATATTATCATGTTGTTCGAGCAACACCTTGGACCGACCAACCGGTTTATTCATTACCCCAGTGACATTATTCTTGAACGGCTCAATAACTTTAAGCATATCTTCATCTGTAAGAAATCCAAAGAACGAATTCACCAAGTATCCGGATTGACGACTACTTTTAATTTTGCTAAGAAATAGCAGCCTTGATTTTTACAATATTGGTATTGTAATAACGCTAGATGTCATATCGCGTGCATATTTATATTTCTCATTCCTTTGGCTAGTTTTCCCATGAAGTAATATTAATAATGTAACTTAAACTAGTAGCGGTGTTGTCTGTAAGCTTGCTTCTTGTGATTATGACAGCACCCACGATGTATCAAAATTAACAGTGGCATATGATACCCTCTGTTTGGAAGAATTAAAGTCATCAAAAACAAAGTTGTGCACCGTCCGGTAGCTTTGCTACTTTTTTGGTTTAGACATTTCACACAACTGTATCTATTGTATTTATAAGTGCGGCTAGAAAAATATACCTCATATTTTCTACGGGGAAAGGAGGCAGACTAGGGTGACTACTTCAGAACTATGATGACATATATATATTACAAACAATATATTGCATATAATATTATAATATACAAACTTAACTGTCATGTTCGATTGACTTTTCTTATACGTATTTAACATTTTAAACAGCGCACATGCAAAGATATGAAAAAACCTAGCGCTTAGTGCCGAAAACCAGCGATTTTTCTTGTCTTCTCTTTTCCTCTGTGCCTGTGCGCTGTTTTAGTATGATGTCTTCATACCAACTTGTTCAACTCACCACATTACCATACTCCTTTAAATTTTATCAGTTTATCCAAGCCTGCTGTTCTTTTTCCCCCAAGAGCGATTAATATGTCTATACCTCTTTCATATTGCTTAACCTACCTTCCTTTACTGATGAGTTCAGAAGAATTGGGTTTCCGGTCCCATTAATGACCTCTCCATTCTTGTCAAACGTAACTTGTAAAAATCCCAGGAACTTTCCGTAGTAGTATGCCTGAACTACGAGCCCTTTAGAACCATCAGTTCTATCCACAACTGTGGGATAGTCGCCTTCAGGTTTATTTTCTTCTGGAAATCCACTGCCTGAAAGAAATTATTGAAAAGTAAGCATATTTCGATGCATTATTCAGATATAACAATCTGTCGTTCAATTTACCATGATAAAGGAAAGTATTCGTGTGTCCACCAACAATCACGTCCAAGTTTTTTACTTTTTTCATAATATCCAGGTCCCGTAGATAGCCACAATGGGTAACGGCCACGATAATATCCACTCCTTGGCTCTTGAGTATGGCGGTTTCGCTTTCAAAGCTCTCGATTTCGTCATCAAATATGACATTCCCTGCAATATAACACAAGTAAATTAAACATTTAGTATGATGTAGTTCGTCACATCTGGTGTGACAAAGTATATGCATTGAATTAAAATAGAATGCATGATGTAATTATCAATTTCTCACTAAAACGTTGAGAACTGACGAGCTCAGCTCACAAATCTTAGTTGAAAAATCTGTGTTATATATTGGGAGGAAAAGTTATCTGTTAGTTTGCCGTGTTCAACATATTTCCTGAGTACGTAAGGTAAGCAAGATTGTACGTGCGCCGCGTTGTATCTTACACTTGTAGCGACATGACTGAATTCTCGTGACTGTGTTTGAGAATGGTTCCAGTGGTGGGTTCGTAATATTGAAGCACAGTTCGAGCTCATTTAAAACTTAGTGCTTGACTACATATAATTACTCCGTGGGCGCGTATGCCAATATGCGTGGACAATATACTGTGGCCACAAGGTACACGCGTTCTATAATGACCTTCAGGTGCATGTTGACGTTAACATGAAATTAGAAACTGCTATGTCAAGATATTTGGAAACTCCTGTCACTGCATTAGACAACCCGTATTATTGAAGCAAATTTCGCGTTAACAACAGCATCAATCAACATAGCTTATTGAATAGGCTTTCTTGCAACATTGCGATTGAACATCGTTTTGGACATCCTGCAAAAGAATAATTTTTCTTGCAGAATAAGTGCTGTCTATACACTAAATAAATATTGAGCTCGGCAAGTGATGAGACAAACACTGAATAAAATAAAAAGTGAAGTCACCCTTAAAGGGGCCCTGCAACGACCTTCTGATTGGTTTTTAATTTGCACCGAACCTGAACCAGTGAACGTAGTAACTTAATGAAACGTTTCTTTTCTCGAATTTCGCTTATTTTTACAAGTTATAGCAAAATTGAAATTCCAAAAACAAGCAAAAAAACAACCTCCTTCATGACGTCCTTGGTACTGGCTTGAGTGGCCGTGAACTAGAGGTGAGCTCAGCGAGCGCTAACGGCTGCCGCACTCCGTGTTGACGGCTCGAGAGGGTGCCACTAAAGCATGTGCTGGATAAGCTGGATGAAGCGGGCTGTCAGGGCGGCTCGCATGGCATTTTCTGCGCGATTAAGCACTAATTCGGCATGACACTTTATTGGCCACAAACGACAGCAAGCACGGGGTAAAAATCAGTTGAGAACGGGAGCCAACTCGCGCTGCCATACCGCAAAAACGCCAAACCGCAAGCCAAAGCTGCTCGCCGAAGGCCTTGGGAACGCTCGGAACCGGTCGGATCCTCAAGACCATACGACCGCAGCGCCGCCGCGTTAATCCGGGACCTTTCCGCGAAGGCGCCTGATCCCGCATACCCCTTTCTAGTATGCGCCGCCTTTTTCACCGCTTGGTGGCGGGTATGTCGACGGGTGATTTCTTGTTTCCGTTATTTATAAAACTGCATTTGTTTCTTTTCTGATCTAAAATACTGACAAACACTATTTTTTTAAATAACGTAAACGGTTCGCGCCACTTATATTTTGTATTTCGACGACAAAGAAGCTTTTAGCGGCTCTGACCAGTAGTAAGCCCAGGACCAAAGACTTCACATATCGCGCGCTTTCGGCACAGCCGGTCGCCCCCGTAGGTGGAGGGGGTTTCCACGTCGTCCGGTTAAAATATGACGCACTGATATTTAGTTACTCTCTCCGTGCCCGCTGGCTTGCCCGAGCCCCAAGAGATGTGAAAACGGCAAAAAAGGTGACGCTTTGATACCCAACTTATCCCAGGTGTCTGATTGAGTGCTTGAGTTATCAGAGAACATACATATAGGGGGGCGCGATTCGGGGGGGAGCGGGGGGAGGAAATCAAGGCTTAGGTAAACAACCTCTAGTGTTTCACGCCTCCTCGGAAATTTGCTTGGCCTACGGCCCTACAGGTATCGCACTATCTTCACGTGTGTTTCTTGCGGGCAATTTTAGTCAAGGGCCAACGCTTTCAGCACTCGCTGTCGTGTTGCTTCGTTTTCGACGTAAAAACTGTTTGTAACAACCAATATCGCCAATCATCATGTCGCCGCCGTCCTCGGGGTGAGTCGCCGTCATGGTATATCGCATCGTCACCGCTGCTCGGTTTATCATCACGATTGGTATTTGCTCAAATAGACAACGAGTGCGAAAGTCATATCCTGCTTGCGAAAAATCGGGACGCTCAAATAGGCCAATCAATGCCCTGAATTCACTTCGTAGTTTTACTCCGTGAGGAAGTCCCAATACGCCACCCTACGCGGGTGCACGATTTAGCACCGAGTAGAATTTCATCGGCTGAGGATTCTTTTCTGCCACCACTGTCTCTACGTCGAACAAAGGACAGAAATCAGCGTAACGGTTCCCCCTTGTCGCAAGACAATCCTACCAGGAATGAAGGCAGACAAACCCGAAACATGTGAGACTTATTGTCGGAGCTGCGAAGGGGAACAGCGGCTGACTGACCCCACAAACCCGGCGCGCACGCAAGAGGTTTTACGCAAGCACAACAAAACCTACCGAAGCGGATACCTTCACATACTAGCGACGACCATTTAAACTGCAAAAAAACAGCCCACTAGCTTACAAATTGAGCCAACCTGCATTTCAGCGACTAGCCGTGATAGCCCGAATCCAGAACCCCAGGCTTGAGCCGGCCACCAGGGTCGGCTCACGCTGGTGGTTCTGGTGGTCTCGGTTGCTTTGAGCCGACCACCAAGGCAACAGGGACCATCCTGAAGATGCCCACCGAAGAAGTGGGACAATCCACTCAGCCTCACAACCCATGTCGACGTCAGTAACTCAACATCGGCGCCACGGCCCTGTGAACAAAGGAGAGTTACCCACCTCCTCCACCACCCCCTCCGCCAGCTCCCAAACCCACGATACCACGCAAAATGGTCAACGGGCGCCGTCATATAAACAGGCGCTAGAGAGGGGCTGGAGCCATATATTATTTCACGACACCAAATAAAATACACGCTATGATGGAAGGCAGCCGCAGTAGAAAGACACCCACAAAGGCACACAGCCTAGTTCATTAGAACCCCCCCCCCCCCCCCCCCCCCCCGGGCCTTCCCACAAGCAGCCTCTAAGAGAAATAGCTGGGACAGTTCCACGAATGTGCGAGTATCTAGAACCCTTTTTGCTCACAACTACATTTTGCAGAAGCAATTACAATAACAAATCTTCTTTCCTGCGACACGAGCACCTTTACCCTATCACGTTAATACAATTTATTTGTGAGTCGGCGCTGTCAGTGTCTTTCTTGATGCGGTCTTTAGTCCTTCGCGTTTTTCATTCTCGGGCTTTCTTACCCTCTCAAGAGCTTGAATAACACGTTTTTAATCCGACTCCTATTTATAAAATGTTTTGCATAAACTCCAGGGTGTACTGATTATAAAAATCATCGAGGTGAACGTAACGATGAAATGCAGACACACAGATCAGGCATGCGCCATCTTTATGAATAAAATGAAAATCCTTGAGGCGAATGTTGTGCTAGGCCAAGTGGAAAAGTATTACGTTTCGTTTCCTGTTGTAGAGTCATTGCTAAACAGGACTCGAATCATATTTTATATACTAATTCAGAGTTAATAACTTCAAACCGAAAATTAGTATTATGAAGTACAGTCTGTCGCGTAGTCTTATAGCGCATTCAGGCTCTTTTAGTGAGGTTTCACTGTCACAGCTAGTAGAAACAGAGTACAGAGAGAGGCTTGAAGCACAATGTTATGGGAATGTGAAACCGCCGGAACATTAGAATATTTATTTTGCAGAAATTTAAGGTGTTTCTCACCTGGACTTGAAAGTTCTTTTGTTTGGGGAAGGACAGCCCCGATGATTCCGACTTTTCGTTTGTTCACTTCTATTATCACACTTCTTTCAATGGGTTTGTCTTTAAGGTCCGGTTCCTGGCTAAAATTAGTATTAGTGCTCACAACACTTATATTCGCAGCTTTCATGCTTTCTAAAAAAGGGGCCAGCCCTTTGGGTCCATCGTCAAATTCGTGATTTCCAAGGCACTGAAACAAACGTTTTTTTTTTTTTTTTACGAAATTGAAGCAGTCGTTTCCTTATTCACGTAATATTAATTTTGGGAAAATTGTTGAAACGCAGACGTAGCACCTTTCATCTCCAGGATGGCTAAAGTGTAACAGTTGACATTAATGAGTTATTTATTCAAAATTAAACCGCTAAAATTAAAATTAAAAATAACCTCGATGTTTGGTTCACACTTCCAGTAAAATAAATTTACAAAAACATACAATGCGAACGATTAAGCATGTTAAGAAACCAACTCAGATTGGCTGACAAAAACAGAAAGAACAAAGCAGACATGGGTCTTTTTTTTTTTAAAGGTGCTTGGCTGTCAGTTAAATCTTCGCTTGCCTGCTTCCTGCTTGTGATCATCGTTTGCTTTCTTATATAGTTCGTTGTAACATAAAAACTGCAGAAAAGGCCTCGCCCCAAAAAAATGAACGCTAAACTTGATGTCCAATGCACTGAGGAGCGTTAGGATTTAACCGCAGCATGTTTTTCTTTGTCCTAATATTGTAAAAAGGCACTGACGTGTTAACCACTTTTTAAATGACGGCTAAATAGTGGTGCTTTTGTAGAAGGAGATGTGGTGTCAGTTTCTTTTGGGAACTGAGAGGTTAGAGCGTCTATTTTGTAGGTATTAGTTTGCAAGAGACAGTGTGACCACGATAGCCATTCTGGAGATTCCCTCTCTGCATTCTAATATATCATGTAGCTTATATATATTTATTATTAAAATTTTAGTAAGTACCCTTCAGTAAGCATGTAAAATAAATTGTAACTATTTATAGTAGTTGATGGTTATGTTGGATTTCAAAGGAGATGTAAAAGTCCGACTTGAAAGCTTTTTGCGATAGGAGAAAAAATTTGATGACACCATGCTTAGCTGGACAGTCTGAAGATGCGTTTATTTGCTGTGTCTAGCATGCCTTCAATAAAGTCTTGCTAAAACCAATTTATAAGGGTTTTAAAACTAAAGTGTGAAATTTAATATTTATATAAATCTACGTGTCAAACGAATCAACATTTGTGAGCAGGTTCAAAATTAACAAAAGTTTTTGCGAGAAGTAAAAATTTAACCTCGCAACATTTGCTTTTGTTTTCTTTTGTTTAGTTACAAAACACTGCACAATATTTCAAAAAGCACCTCTCGATTTTTAGCCTTTACGTCAGGCAATATTGAACACTATATTTTAAACGCCAATCGGTTAAGGAGAAGCAGTTGTCGTTTAACGAAGTCTTGTTAATTTAAAAAGCAAATTGCCCGTAATCAAACTATTTAGTGATAGTGTGCCCACACAATCGATAGTGATATTGACCAAGGTATAACATTTATTGTATATTTAATTATGTATCTTGAGAAAAACTCCCCTTATTGTGAAAATACTTGTCTGATAATTACGATTAGAAAAACAAACAATGGTGAAGTTAACAAAGGATTATTACCCAACAAGTTTTATGAGCTGATTAAACGCTCACCTTCAATTTGTGATTTCATAAAGCAACTTTTTTTCTTTGTGAGTTTGGGTAGAGACATAGTTATATAATGCTATTTTGGCTTACCACGTGATCATACTTCATTTTGGTCATTATTGTAGAAACCATTGTGTGTTTCAAAATCGTGTAGTAGGGAGTCCCCTGGTAGAAATCTCCGCCGTTCATGAAGAGAGCATCGGGGTGTGTCCTCTTGAGTTCTTTGACCTGTATAAGTAATATGAAAATGCGAGAGATTCGCCTGAAATGACTGGTACACTATACAGAATCGACGGTATCTTGCATTAAAGTATATTAAGGGTGTTTAATTGAATTATCTTACTTTTGCGAGCAGTGCGACCGTTACATGTACACTGTCATTGCTCCTTGGTAATTGGGCTAAGTGGAGCCGGCCCAGAAGAAATGTGTGCCGGAGTGATGTAATAGTGACGGGAACTTCTTTATCTGTAAGGTTAGAAAGAGTTATATACGTAAAGACAGGGGACGGGACAACACATCTTTCAACTTTCAACGAACAATGTTCGTTGAAAGTTGAAAGATGTGTTGTCCCGTCCCCTGTCTTTACGTATATAACTCTCTCTAAACTTACATCTTTACCAACGCGCTCACTAATAAGTATCCTTTATCTGCTCAAAATGTTATACACCATCTCAACTCTGTTACTTTACGCAGCGGCGGTGGCGCTTCAGTTGCATTTCCAGTCTGGGGTGTCGGCGGAAGTCGCCATGCGGGACGGGGATCGCTGTGTTGCTTTGAAATAAAAACAGACTAAAACCTGCTTTCTTGACAAAACGCCGGCACTGGGGCTGCACCAAAAGAGCAAGTAGAGGTGTCACGATGTGTTTTTTTACCTGTCCGGTTCGTGCGAAAACTTCGAATAGGTGCCGTTTTTCACGGCTAGGTGGAGACGCCGTCGGACCACGATCGCTTGTTCGGGAAGCACCTTGTTTCGAATTCACGGAGGCTTGGGGTCGTGAGATGTTTTTTTTTTTTCTACTACATGAACGCTGCAAAACTGTTAAGTTGCCCGAAGCACGCGCGGACCACCTTCAGTGCTTCTTCACGTTCAAACGGCCGTTTGATCGTTAAAACTGTATCTGCCCTCTCAAACTCGTCTGCTTGTTCAAACTTTCGTCTGCTATTTCGATCGACAACGGCCCGTAGACCACACGTTGCTGCGGTAATTGCGATAAAGAAAAAACACAAACCCAAAAAGCTTTTTTTTTTTTTTTTTTTTTTTTTACAGCGAAGTTGCGTAGGACTCGCAGGTGGAGGTTTCGTCGTATCCGTCGACAGAAAACCCACGCCATCGCCTTATCTCCGTTCGTGCACGCGTTATCATCTATCATGTGGTTTTGACACTTGTTTCAATAATAAAACCA
Organism: Ixodes persulcatus; assembly: GCA_013358835.2. NCBI lineage: Eukaryota > Metazoa > Arthropoda > Arachnida > Ixodida > Ixodidae > Ixodes > Ixodes persulcatus. The sequence goes on from JABSTQ010003560.1 coordinate 67,453, forward strand.
CAAGTGTCGAAACCACATGATAGGTGCTTAGGCGTGCGCGAACGATGACAAGCCCGTAGCGCTAAGCCGTGCGTTTCGCGGTAAAGATTGCGGTTACATAAGCTGCCGCGGACAGGCAGAGTACGAAGTGTGGAGTGACGTCACTAGCCCCGCTAACAATGCGAAGCACCAAGCGCTCCCCACATGCGTTTCTCGGTAGAGATCGCGGTTGCATAAGTGGCCGCGGCAACGGCAGCACACAGAGTCTTACATATATAAAAACGTTTTGGTACAGTGCATTTCTTTTCTTTCGTCAACCATTTGGTATAGACCCTTTTGCTGTTACCAAACATGAACTGCCGTTTGTGTCCCAATCGACTTAGGAACGCACCGTCATTACAAGACTGTTGAGCTTGCTTACGTCACCAGTGCTAGAAAGCATTAATGCTACACGGACAACAAAGTTGGAGATTTAACGAGGGCCTTCATATATACATTATTACATTTTGGAGGAGGCGAGTTGTTTTTAAGAACACTCGAAACATTTTAGCAGATCTCGCACTCTTTCCTTCTTTTGGCGTTCACCTGGAGGGCTCGTGGTTAAACGTTTCATCAACATTTCAAGTAGCGGTGTTAAGGTGGCCTTTGTTCATTCTTTTTAGAAACCGGAAGTTCTCTGGCCCGTCGAAGACTGGACCACCACTTGGCGGCATTTGACATAAAAAGAGTCTATAGTACAGTCGGCAATCGTTCCAGATGATACCTCAGCTTCGCTGTCCAACCACATTCACAGCGTGGATTGGAGCCCTTTTTTGTTTTTTGTTTTTAATTTGAAGGTAGTGTGGGGTAAGTAGGTTCGGTGTAAACAACAGATACAAGGGGATGTTGATAATTGTTAAAGGTAGACATCACCGATTTGCTATGTCTGATTCACATGATCCAATTTTGCTGCGATTTTCAGTACCGACGTCGAGCATGGCTGCTACAGTCGACACTTTATTTGCATCCCGAGCTAAGTAACGACTTAAAATAGTGAACAGAATCTCATATTGCGAATCAGGCTTTAGCATCCATTCTGCGGCGTCCACGCGGAATAAATAGCCGAATAGAACTTTTTTTAGGCGAACTTTTACGGTGTACTTAGCGTTGTTAAGTTCGCTGATGACAATAAAGTAGCCAGACATTGCTAGGAACACGTAGACTTAACCATTCGAACGCAAAAAAAAAGACCACGGGGAGTCACACCGACGCCGAAAACATCGCATTTCAATGGTTTGTTGGTGAGAGACGATGCGCTTTTTGCAGACAAGGGCCGCTCCGGTTTATTTGTAAACATGAATTGGTGTACACGTGAACAGCGATGTCGGTACGCTCCCGAGATAGAGGAGGTGCCCGTCACGAGTACGCCACTATTCAAGGGCTGTGGACGCAGCATGCCTGCATCCAGTTTGGAAAGCAGATTTAAAAAAATAGATATATATTATTCTTTATTGCGGAGCCAGGTGCCTTTCTGAACATTGCACTTGATTTAGCCTGCAGCAAGACTACCTATAGAACTACAATTGCAGATTAACCCAAACCCACAATAAATAAAACATTAATGATTTTTTGTTTCCTTCTCTAACGAATTGATCGTGACGCATATTAACCACTTAAATGTTCGCTGATCTAGATAAACACGTAATCAAGTCTGTTTACTTTTAACAGTAATTTCTTTTATTTTACACATTTTTGTATTTATTTCAATACCCTCAGGGACAACGGCATTACCGAGGGGAGTTCAACGTAGAATAAATGGGATTATATGAACGTAACTACGAAGGCCAAGCACAAATGCAGATATGGCACTGTACAATATAATGGTAATAGCTGATTTGAACAAGTACCTAAAAAAGTCTGCTTGAAATAACAACAGAAATTGGGAGTGGTTCCCACTGTTATTATCAATGAATGTGTATGGAGGTGGTTTGCACAATAAAAAAATATTTATTATTTGACACACAAAAAATAAATTGTTTAGAAGACTGATGTCTGACTACTTTATTTTTGTAGCTCTATCGAGTATACATCTATCACTCTCCACACAGTAGTGTTGCAACTTTGTGCAAAATAATTTTATTTGTTATTAATTCTAACCGGCATCGACAACGCTTTTTTTTTTTGTCAATGTGTCGGTAAAAGTTGCCTTGAGGGCCGGGCATTGCTGTGTTGCTTTAAAAGAAGCCAGATGACTAAAACCTAAAACCCTCTTTCTGTAAATTAAAAAAAAATACATAAAAATAGTAGTTTTTTTAATTTCTTTCATTTGTTCAGACACCTCAGGCGTTTCTATAGTTTGAGCGCGGTAAACAAATGTTATTATAACAACTTCCACAATTATAAGTACCGAAACGACCTGATTTCCAATCGTCTACAGCTAGGACAGTATTTACCAACCCTACCAATCTCGCTGCAATGGACAGTTTAAACATAATACTCGCCATTAACCAAAATTTAAATTTAATTTTAGAATAATACGAAACTTAAAAAAAAGGAATTAAAAAAATTAACCGACAACGATCAATTTAAAAATTTCCGATCCTTGCGCAACCTGCACTCCAATGCGCCTTCCTGATAGTGTGGCAGATGCTGAATTATTTCGAGTATGAATCTTCAGCACTTGCATCATACCCTCTAGGCCTTTATATACGGCACACTTATATATATATATATATATATATATATATATATATATAAGTGTGCCGTAACTCATTTCTCACTTATATTCATTTGTAGCTATGTTTGCGAAATTAAGCGATTCTGCGGTTTATCCGGAAGTTGTTAGATTTTTTTTTTTTTTTTTTTGCGGGTGATTTATAGAAACAAACGTCACGTCATCACATGCATTGGAACGTCAGTGTCGGCAGCGACCTCAGATGTATGTCTCGTATTATCCTAAAATTATTAATTAAAAGTACAATGTTCAAATAGCGTGCGATCTTCACTTCTGTACCGTACTCGAGTGCTAGGTTTGTAGCGTTGGAAATAAAAAAAATGAAACAGTAGCTTGTTTATGCTTTTATGTTCATGCTGTAAAATTTTTCAGGTAAACCAGTATTCGATACGTCATTAGAAGAACGCTCATATTTGGTATGTAGATAAAATACCTTCTTAATAAATGTTTCGCAAATACAAAGAGTTTCCACAAAACATTTCATATATTAATTTAATTATTAACATAATGGCAAAAACTGTTGACGTCAGTGATTGTGTATAAAACTGAACCGAAACGTAAATCGCACTTGCTGCTTTAAACACCTTTGTGCCGATTAAAAACATGACTAGTGTGTAAAGCAGAGGAGAATATAGAGTTTCAATCAACTGGAATCTAGTTCTTGACGAGGCTCAATCTTCTTGTTTTTTTTTTTAACTAAAAGTAAGCAATATTAAAATCTAGCACTAATAAAAGAAGTTGTAACTGATGAAGGAATCATATCTCGAAAAGCGATAGTTCTGCGTAATTTTGACGTACAGAAAATATTCGGTACACCCCATATAATATTTCTTTTTTTCCTTTGTACATCCTGCAGATAACTTTCGTTTTTTTTCTTTTTTTGTTAAATAAAATATCTGGTTATTGAGCTATGTAAGATGCTGAGATGGCAATATATACTATATGTGAAAGTTAGTAGATCCGAAAATGTAAGTGCACACACCGGCGAACTTCGCTCTTTTTTTCGACAGGTATTAGATTCAATTGGGGAGCAAAAGACCGAAACAATCAACGCTCTCTTTAACGTTATTTTTATGTATTTAAAATAAATATGTCGAATAATTTCGATGTGATTATTCGTAATATGCTCGCTATTTAACGGTAATATTACGAGATCAATTTAAATAGTTTTTGTGTTTGGTAGAAAGTAATTTGCCACAGATATAACTCTGAAGCACGTAATTCAAACACATAATTTCAATTGGTGGCACATTATTTCTACTGTAATCCTGTGGAGTGAGTTTCCTCTCAGTAAAAACGCTTTATTGAAGGCAAACATTAAATTAAGCGAGTAAAACCATTTGAGCACTAACTTGAACCATAAAAAGGATAAACTACAACCATGTATTTGTCTATATCAAGAAACAGCGCAACAAAAGACAAAGAGGAGCAGAAGTGAACGGGACGAGCGCTCCTCCCGTCCACTTCTTCTACTCGTTTTTGTGTTTTTCTTTTGGGGCTGTTTCCCGATACAGTCATGAACCAACTCGCCTGCATCCCCACCTTCATACCTTTGTGACGATCCTGGCAACTCCTCCAACACATGTTTTGTTTGCCTTGTCTTTATCCGAGCAGACGCCTCCATACTTGCTGGTCTCTTCGATGTGCGAGTGAACGTCGTTCGTGTGTAGAATTGTAAGCGTAAACGACTCATCGTCTGAGCCTAACAGGACGCTCACATTGCAGGCCAGAAGGATTGCAATCAACCGCCATATTTTGAGAAAGGCGAACATCGCAGCTGCTTCCTGTAACGAGAGAGCAATCGGAAAAGTACGTGGCATTTTATGCGGGAGCCAATGGAAGCATAAATGCTCTTGTGATGCTCAACAAAGCAAAATCGTAGTACAAGAAAGTAATTCCTAAAGGTCGAGGCCATTTCGCAATCTAGTGGAGTGACCGGTCTCGCCAAGACGCCGCGCGCTAGCAAACAAAAATCAAGAATCTGTGAGCGAGTCCTCGATTCCTTGTTCATTTATACCAGGATGCGAATGAATACAGGACACGTTTCTGTTTGTAAAATATAAAGGCGTATTTTTAAATATTATTCGTGCGATCGAAATTCAGTCTACATTTGTGAATTCCGAGTATACACGAAGACAATATTGGCCACCACCCCACTCGATTTTTGGTGCTTCTGTTATATCCATGATCCCGTTAAAAACATTAACAGAAAATGTGTGTCTTGGGCCTTTTCTGGGTACTAAAGACACATAACATCAATAAAATAAGTGATAGAAATTTGATATCTACACCTCATCCACCCTTAAGCTGACAGTACGGTTGGAGCCATTCAATCGCCGGACCATTTAACTGCCTCCCATTCGTCTCCTAGCACCGCTCTGTGCGCTTGGGCATGCCCGGGAGCGTGATCACGTGGCAAAAGTTCAAGGGCATGTGGCTGGCCCAACGAGCACGTAGCTTCTCTCTGACAGAGAAGCTTAAGAGTGAGCAGGATAGATAATTGTTGGAATAAATAAAAAAATGCATCTGTACTAAAATATCCGTCATCTATGTCGACCATGTACTGTACATTTAGAAGAGGTAAAAACAAAGAGGGTATATGGTCGAAATTGTTCATAGCAGCGTCTTGCTATGTTCAAACTTCGGACGCAAAGTGCCGGTCTTTCATAACACGCGCAAACGTTGGCGCAAGAAGCGAAATGATTTTGTTGAGACTACAAACAATCGCGGTCTGAACGAACTCCTTCCGCTTGTTGAGCTTAGTTTTGCGTAAGTTACGAAAGATGGGCGTCTTGCGTCCGTAGTTTGAACATAGCAGAAATAGGGTTTTATCGGCGTTGGTTTTAAAATTGCAAAACTTTATACGTTAAGTAAAAATAAATAACGATACACCTCTGCGTTTTAGGCAAACGCACATTAGAGTTCAAACAAAGAAACATGCTTTTCGGAAGACAATGAAGAGTAGTTTTTTTTATAGTTCATGTTATTATGTATCGTGCTGACAATACGCTCTTTTATATCGATAATTATCAACTCATAATGCAAATTAACGATACTATAGGCACGAACAAAATGCAAATACCAAGGCGTGTCTTTCGAATGCCCGGCCTCGAGTATGCGCTGTATGCCTTCCGCTGAGAACCGACTGCGTCAACACGATCAAAACGCACGAGGCGCCGAAGTGTAGCTCCGCCTTCAGCGCGAGCTCGCTGGCTTCCGCAGTGCTTTGGTTGCGCGTGCCTGCGCGTTCACACTTGTGCAGGCAAGGGCAGAAATTTCGTGATGAAGGTGGAGCTTCTAGCCTCATTTTAAAGGGGCGATGCAACAATTTTTGTACTTTGCGCAAATACCGCTTAGAAAAAATCCCTGACGTTAATGACCTATAAAACACGCGTTCGTTTTTCACCCCGCGCAATAGAAGTCCCAGAAAAACATTCAAGAAAAACAAGCAGCGTTCACCCCCTCAACTCGCAGCCAGAACAAGCGGCCACGTGATCTGGAGCCGATTATATGCCGTCAACGCTGATCATAGCCACGCGCTGCGGTTGGCAAAGCACAGGACATGCGTTGCGTTCCAGAAATTGTTATGGCTCGGCTATTGTCGTCGTTGCAGCGACTGGACACGGGCCACTACCCGAATGCTTCTCGAACTAGTAATTATCACGAGCCCAAACCGAGTGCCCACGCAATGCTGGGGTCCAATCTATGAGCCGTATTCAAATATCGTCATTGGGGTGTACTACAATCCCCACGTTACGTCATCAAATTTTGCAAAGGAGAGATTGAACAAAAATGATCGTTTTTGTCCTTGAAATTACACCGCAACAAAGGAGTTTCTTGGCAAGTGGCGTTGAGTGCGAGTAACCTTGAGTCCCACTAGTGCCAGTAAGCTCGTGTAAAGTGAAAAACATTTCAATTGAATATCGTTGCACCGCTCCTTTAAGGATGAACGGAGTATACGCCTTTCCAATGTTTACAAATCTACAGCCCAGCATTCGATTTCCACAGCTGAGCGCGCGCATGTTCGTCGTTTCGCAAAATGTCATCGGTCAGAAAACCTTTTTTGGAAAGGTCAACAGGAAGCTCCGACTGTACGCGGGAGAACTAAAGCTCTTTAATGTCGTTGCCCCCTTGACGGTGACTATTTACGGCTTGCGCGAACTAGAAGCGCGTTCCTCTAGCTATCATCATCATCGTTTTGTGACGTCGCGTGCAGGACAGACAGCGCCGATCTTGGATCCTTCGGCAGGCAGCTCGGTGCGTGCTCTGTTTGTGTGGCGCGCGGCAAAGCCTGTTTCACGCGTTGCATTAATTTGGTGAAGTGATATTTGTAGTAGGACATTTCACAAAAGCTTAAAACCGTGGAACGCGTAGCAGTGCTAGCAAACACTTTTAGCACTGAGGTGTCGAAGCGTTTGGATGGTAGAAAAGTGTGAATAACAAGAATAAAATATCCAGCGATTTAGCCCACTACAACATCTACTACGACGAATGTATTTTTTTAGTATGATTCGGACAAAATACAACTGAAAAAGCAATGTCTAATCAAATTAAAAATAGCAAAGCGAAATTCAATAACCTCAAGCGTGTGTAATAAACACTTCACTTAAAGCGACTCCGTGTAGTCTGTTGGTTCCATTGTGTTCTGCGAGTGATGATCTCTTCTTAGTTTCAAGTTTATTCCTTTTGTATTTTGTAAACCATCAAGCAACGTTTAATTAAAATAGCTGGCACAAAAAAGCGCTACCTGGCGTCCGGAATCGTTTCAGTTAAATACCGGACTATTCACCCAGTCGACGCGAAACATTCGAGACCCCTTCGCAATCGAAGTTTTAAATCTGGTAAGTCGGTAACCCTTCAGAGTCCCCAAAAATGAGGTATACAGCTGCCATGAATCACTACCGTTTGTATGTTTAATTTTGCGGATCCAAAGAATTGCGCAGAGTTCACACGGAAAGAATAAAAACACAGAAAATATACGAGGGACACACACACACAGATCTTTCAACGAGCAACTACATTTAAATAATGCCCATCACAATATAAAGAACCACTTTGGTCACAGAGAAAATTAATTGAAGACGAAAATACCAGAATATACTAGAAAAAGATAAAAATAAAGATAGCTCAATTTAACTTTCTGAAAAAAAAGATCAAGACGAAAACTGGAGGAGTCGTTTTCTATAACACCTGTGGCACAAGGAATTCCTTTTCTGTGTCGATAACGAACACGAGGGCTCGGAAACATTGTCTGTGGCAGTTTTGATCTTAAATGCTTCAATTATTTCTCGCCCATGCTTGTCCTTGTGTGAGCCTAGCACGGTAACGTTTTCATAGCTAGGAGAGCAATCTTGGCAGATGCGGCCATGGACAACAATTGCATGGTAGGAGTCGGATGACGCTTTGTTAACTTCGAGAAAGTGCTCTCTAAGGCGAACGTTCAGGCTTCGTCCCGTCTGGCCGAGATATTGGCTGTCACCACTGAGCGGAATAGAATAAATTGGCTCTTCTTGGCATTTAACGTATTTGTTGGAGTGCTTTATGTTGCATTCTGGTGGACGACTTTCGTTATTCACCCTTTGGCACATTTGTTTTAGCTTCATCCTACATGTGAATACCACTTTCGCGTTGAACCGGGCAGCGAAACTCTTCAGGCGATGGGCAGTATTATGCACGTATGGAATACAAGCCAGGCGTGCGTGGCTATGTTCTTTGTTTTTAGATGAACGATCGTTGGGGCCTGTAATGAGATGCTGAAGGGTAGTACGGAGGAGGTCTGCTGGATACTCGGCTTGAAGAAGGCGGCCATGCTGACGTTGGACACTTGCTGATGAGAGGTGGGGACAGGAATTTGAACGACAAGTGGCTAACGGGGTTCAAATAATTCGAAGTTTTACCGACTTAGAGTGGTTGCTGCAGAAAGGGACGACCGGTTTTCTCGATTGTTGCTTGAAACTCCGGCATATGCTTTAAGGATGAAGATGAAGCCTTAAATCCAGATACTGTAATTCCTAATCTGTTGGTTCTTCACTCGTAAACCTAAGAACCGACGAGCAGGAATCGAATGCTTCACAAATGGCCCGTGAAGAGATGGAGGTCGGAAGAATAACAAGATAATCATATACGTATCGATAAACGCTGCATTTGGGGGCGAAAATATCCAGTCGGGACTTAACTGCTCGATCTACGTACATGAGAAAAACTTCACTGAGTATCGATACTAGACAAGAGCCTATATAAACACCCTTCTTTTGTCCTAATATTTTGCCGTTGTATTCAACGAGAGTGGACTGAAGGTATAAGGCAAGGAGATCTGTGAAGTTCTTAATAGAGATTCCTGAGGTATTTTGAAACTTACAGATACCGTGTTCATGGATTGGATAAGACACAGAATTCAAGAGAATTCGGGGGTCAAGATTAAAGCTCTATATCTAAAGAAAATATGGAGAGTGGCTGGGTGGTGGAGTGTAGAGAGGTAAGGTGCGAAATAAGATCTGTGGAGTTTGAAATCTTAAAGAGCTGGAGGAGAGTCACCGTGGAGAGATGTTTTTGTAGGAATAAGGTCAAAGGTTTCTGCCAGCAACGTTTTTTAGATATAATGCTTCTGAGCGGCACGCCTTCCTTATGTGTCTTAGCTGTAAAAATACGGAAAAATATTGTTTTGCAGGTGATCCGAGCGTTTTCTTCAAAGTGGGCAGATTCATCAAAGTGCACAGTCTTTTTGTTTCTGCGCGCAGAGATCCTGATGGCCTCTTTTTTAGTTGATCAAAGTTCTTTTCCAATGCCTTTGTGACCTTCTCTTCCTTGACCTTCCTTGATCCATGACCACGAAAACACCGGTCTTGTCTGATTCAAGCAATTTCACTTGCCCCCGGCGCAGCTCTTCGACTGCTTTCTGAATCGGGAACTTGCCTGCTTTCGGAAGGGGGTGGTAGCGGATAGAGCACAGTGCCGCATTCAAAAACTGTGACCACTCCTGTTCTGGAATATGCGAGGCAACTTGATGTACCGAAGTCAATTGGTCAACCTTTGAGGTGGGAAGATCTGGCAAAAACATGGGATCATATGAAAGCACTTCAAATGTACTAGGGGAAAGTTGTTGGTCACAAAGGATGACTGGAGTGTCAAACACTGCTTTGCTGGCCTTGCGGCAAGATGCATTCATTGATGTAACGATGGTGTTCCTTGCAGATTCCATCATTTTGGTAGCTGAGGTTTGAAGAAAGATAAACGAAGGGTGGGACCCATACCCAGAACCAAAGAAATGAGTTTGAGACCGGGAGCAGATTCTCCATGAGCCTAATTTCTTGGGAGATCTCCTTTTGAGATGTTTGCATGATGGGTCCCATCCTTTGTTCATCATTCTTAAACCTCTGCTACCAGAATATGTATCTGCTTCGTCTGAGACTCCGCTCGCTTGGGCTCTACATCCACAAGAAAACGGCCGATCCCGGGGTTGAATCGGTGCTGGGGTTTTCTCCTCACAATTGGACTTCCATCTACCGCATCATGCAAACATCTCGAAAGGAGATCTCCCAAGAAATTAGGCTCATGTAGAATCTGCTCCCCGGTCTCATGACTCATTCCTTTGGTTGTGCCCTACTGAAAAAAAAAACGTTTGGCACCTATATGAAAGAAAACGGGTTCATGCCGGTAACAGTTTACCCATACCGGTCACCAATTTGTAAAAGGGGTCGCTCGTATGGCTCAAAGGGGTCCCCCGTATGAGCCATAACGGTCACCTTTTTGGGCAAACAGGTCACTCATTTGGCAAACGGGTCACTCGTCTGGGCAAATGGGCCACTCGTTTGGGCAAAGTTGTCGCACGTTTTTATTAAAACCGGTGAGCATGTTGCACAAGCGGGTGACCGGTGACCGTCAAAGTGTATCGGTTTAATCAAACGACTCCGCGGAGCCCGTTTGATACTGAACGTGGAGATCGGCGGCATGGGTACGCCAGTTTCAGCCGTTGCAAACTATGTTTCCGGAAGGCCGGGAGCGCAGGTTCATCGATTTCAAATTGTTCACGTAATGCAGATAATGATATTTATATTTTAATTGCGCTGATGTTCGCTTTAACTAAAACTGCAATGAGCAAGTCGATTTTTTTTTTTTTACGTAAACGCGCGACGTTGGCGGGTTCATATGTTTGACAGAACTTTTAAACGTCGGCGTTTTTGTTGGCTAAATTTACTTATTAAGCCCGAACCTCTCTCGCAGAAGACGGAACCGCGTGAAGGAATATACTTCTAGACTCCGTTTCACCCCAAATCAAGACGCAGCGAAGGTAGCGCCCGAACACGTGGCTGCAAGAACATCGAGCATTGCGAGAGCACGCCCGCCATTGCAGCAGACAAACTACGAGCTCGCGCTTAGTGCTTTTTTCGCTCGGGCACAACCCGAGCGGCCGGCGCCGTTTCCTGCGTTCGAAGTTTGAGCGTGCTGAAATGCGCGCGATTCGGCTCCTTTCCCAGGCTGTGCAAACACGTTGTGCTGGAATGTGACGTGTTGGGCTAGTTGGTTTGAGGTGAACATCTTGGAAAGAAACAGCGGCAAAGAAACTTGGACAAGAGTAAAGGAACAAACACAACAGGACGGCGCTAATGCCAAAGGAGAGGGCGCGGGGGTGTCCCGGTGTCCTGCGCTGCGCCTTGACCACCTTGACCGCGCCCCCTCCCTCCTCTCTGGTTATTTGTCACGTGACCCGAGGGAGAGAAATGCGCCAGCGCGCACGAGCTACACGCTGATAAGCATCGCCTGCAAGATCCAGTAGCGCGCCCGCTGGTAGCCGGTTTTTTTCTTTGTCTGCTTGTTGTCCGTTGCATATCGAATTTCGGTTGTCCTATCTGCTTCGATCTGTCGCCTTACCCTGCGGTCTTATTTGGATGTCTCAATAACGTATTGGATGTATGTACACTAAAGCTATCAGTCTCCGAAAAGTCCTACGCGTATAGTGACAACAAGCGATTCTTCAAAGAGGTCAGGAATTCTTGCGGTTTGGTTGGGTTCGGCAAATGACAGCTTGTGCGCCGCTTCGTATTGAAACTTCAAGGAGCCTCCTTCTCGTTTTTGTGTTTGTGTAATTGTCCTGCTTTGACTGTGTCGACATATATCTCGGATTACATCTTTGAAGTCCGCTATTATTATGGAAATTGCACTGCAACCTACATGTTGGCTACGATTGACCGTTCTTCCACACGTACTATTCCAGATTATCTATAGAATTATGCAGCGTTAATACTCATGGCAGCCGGGATAATAATTTTGCCGAAAGTCTACCATTATAGTCTAGAATGACCTTGGTCCTTGTTTCCTTTGCAATCTTCTCAGTTGTACAAAAGCTTAGAGTGCCTCTTCATATTTCACAGATCGCTTCCACGTTTGTACTTGTTTACGAAATGGAATGCAATAAACTTCTAGGAGAATTGAAAACAATGTTTTGTCTCTGTTTTCCTGCCCATTTGCAATTGCGCGAGCACATTGTATCTACGTGTTTCCTGCATGTTATAAATAGGTTTATGAGTTTTGGGATGTCTTAAATAAGTTTAAGGTAACCAACCTTCCAGACGATACCCATTTAGAGCTAGCGAACATTTGGCCTATCCGAATGGCGCGTTCAAATATGCGTTCACGTGCCAGCTCGAACGGTCACCCATATCAAACGAGGACCCGTATCAAACGGGCACACGTATCAAATGGGTACCGTATCCAACGGGTACCGTATCAAACGGGTACCCGTATTTCATAATCACGTTTGATCCAAACGGATCGACAAGTTTGCCACCCGTATGATTCAAACGGGTTCAACAGTTTGCCACCCGTTTGAATTTCAATTTTTTTTTTTTTTCAGTTGGGTGGGTATGGGTCTAATCCTTCGTTCATTTTTCTTCAAACATCAGCTACAGGTATATGTATCTGCTTCGTTTGAGACTCCGCTTGCTTGGGCTCTACATCCGCAAGAAAACAGCCCTCCCCGGGGTTGAATCGGTGGTGGGGTTTTCTCCTCAGAATTGGACTTCCATCTACCGCATCATGAAAGAAGATCTTCAAGAAATTAGGCTCATGGAGAACCTGCTCCCCGATCTCATGACTCATTTCTTTGGTTCTGGGTATGGGTCGCATCATTCGTTCATCTTTCTTCAAACCTCTGCTACCAGAATACTGGAATCTGCATGGAACACCATCGTTACATTAATGAATGTATCTTGCCGCAAGACCAGCAAAGCAGTGTTTGACCTTCCAGTCATCTTTTGTGAACAACAACTTTCCCCTGGTACATTGGAAGTGCTTTCATATGGTCCCAAGTTTTCTCCATATCTTCCCACCTCAAAAATTGACCAATTGATTTCGGTACATCAAGTCGCCTCGCATATTCTAGAACAGGGGCGGTCAGAGTTTTTGAACGCGGCTGCTCGCTCTATCCGCTACCACCCCCCACCGAAAGCAGGCAAGTTCCCGATTCGGAAAGCAGTTGAAGAGCTGCACCGGGGGCAACACAAATTGCTTGAATCAGACAAGACCGGTGCTTTCGTAATCATGGATCAAGGAACCTATGAAGACAAGATCACAAAGGCATTGGAAAAGAACTTTGATCAACTAAAAAGAGGCCGTCAGGATCTCTGCGCGAAGAGGCAAATAGAATGCGCACCTTAATGAATCTGCCCACTCTCAAGAAAACGCTCGGATCACCTGCAAAACAATATTTTTCCGTATTTTTGCAGCTAAGACACATAAGGATAACGTGCGGCTCACGAGCATTGTATCTGAAAAACGTTGCTGGCAGAAACCTTTTACCTTATTCCTACAAAAACATCTCTCCACGGTGACTCTCCTCCAGCTCTTTAAGATTTCAAACTCCACAGATCTTATTTCGCACCTTTCCTCCCTACACTCCACCACCCAGCCACTCTCCATGTTTTCTTTAGACATAGAACTTTACTACAATCTTGACCCCCGAATTCTCTTGAATTCTGTGTCTTATGCAATCCATGAACACGGTATCTGTAAGTTTCAAAATACCTCAGGAATCTCCATTAAGAACTTCACAGATCTTCTTGCCTTATACCTTCAGTCCACTCTCGTTGAATACAACGGCAAAATATTAAGAGAAAAGAAGGGTGTTTGTATAGGCTCTTGTCTAGTTTCGATACTCAGTGAAGGTTTTTTCATGTACGTAGATCGATCAGTTAAGTCCCGACTGGATATCTTCGCCCCCGAATGCAGCGTTTACGTAGGTGATTATCTTGTTATTCTTCCGACCTCCATCTCTTCACGGGCCACTTGTGAAGCATTTGATTCCTGCTCGTCGGGTCTTAGGTTTACGAGTGAAGAACCAACAGATGAGGAATTACAGTATCTGGATTTAAGGCTTCATCTTCATCCTTAAAGCATATACTGGAGTTTCAAGCAACAATCCAGAAAACCGGTCCTCCCTTTTTGCAGCAACCACTCTAAGTCGGTAAAACTTGGAATTATTCGAACCCTGTTAGCCTCTTGTCGTTCAAAATCCTGTCCCCACCTCTCATCATCAAGCGTCCAACGTCAACATGACCGCCTTCTCCAAGCCGAGTATCCAGCAGACCTCCTCCGTACTACCCTTCAGCATCTCATTACAGACCCCAACCGTCGTTCATCTAGCAACAAGGGACACAGCCACACGCCCGGCTTGTATTCCGTATGTGCATAATACTGCCTATCGCCTGAAGAGTCTCGCTGCCCGGTTCGACACGAAGGTGTTATTCACATGTAGGATGAAGCTAAAACAAATGTGCCAAAGGGCAAATACGGAAAGTCGTCCACCAGAATACCCCATCAGGCACTTTAACAAATACATTAAATGCCAAGGAAAGCCAATTTTTTCTATTCCGCTCAGTTGTGGCAGCCAATACATCGGTCAGACGGGACGATGCCTGAACGTTCGCCTTAGGGAACACATTCTCGATGGCAACAAGGCGTCATCCGACTCCTACGATCCAACTGTTGTCTATGTCCGCACCTACCAAGATTGCTCCCCTAGCTATGAAACCCCTACCGTGCTAGGCTCACACAAGGACAACTATGGGCGAAAAATAATTGAAGCATTTAAGATCAAAACGGCCACAGACAATGTTTACGAGCCCTCATTGTCGTTATTGACACTAGAGATGGAATTCCTAGCTCCAGAGTTGTCATAGAAAAAGTCTCCTCCAGTTTTTTTCTTCTTCTTCCTTTTCAGGAAGTTAATTTGAGCTATCTTTATTTTTATCTTTTTTTAGTATCTTCTAGTATTTTCGTCTTCATTTAATTGTCTCTGTGACCAAAGTGGTTCTTCATGGTGTGATGGGCGTCATTTAACTGTAGTTGCTCGTTGAAAGAACTGTGTGCGTCTGTCCCTCGTATATTTTCTGTATTTTTATTCTTTCCGTGTGAACTGTACTCCATTCAACGCGCTCTGCTACGTGTACCTAACTGCGCGTAATGCACGATGCGCTCCTCAGCGAGCCATTTTAAATTTGTAAATTTTTTTATAAAAATTGTATTGAACTAATTAATCAATCGCCTGCCTTTGCAGAGCAAGACCCGACTATTTAAGAAGATAAAAAGAAAAACAAATTGCTGCTTTTGTATGAAGCAGAAGTCGCGATGTGACATACTTCTTTGCCACATATTCGTTGCTGGAGGAGCTGAGCGTCATTTCCTGACGAGCATTTGCTCGTCGGCCATCATTGTCCACTCACACTTGGATAGGTGCGTCGGCATCAGCGAGCTCAATGTAGATAAACAAATGTGCGGCGCTTTGTAGCAACAGCTGTACGCGCTTGCACCACTAAGATGACAGCATGTCATATACTCTGGTGAATGCAAAACGTTTTTCTACAGGAACATTCACATATCCCCCTTCCCCCCCTCCCCTCCCCCCTCTTAAAACAACAACAACAACAGAAAAAACAGAAATCAGCGCGACTCTGAACAGCCCTGAAGTACGCCGAGCCATTTAAAATGTGAAGCTCCAGGGTTGTTTTTGAACACAGTAATGCTTTTATTATAAATAGCAACTTCCGTGCACTGTTTTTTTGTTTGAAAGGTCTTTAACAATATCAGCAGTTTCCGGGTGCTGAAATTTCGTTAATTGAAAAAGCGACGTTGATGTGTGAAGGAATAAAATTTTGTTAATTTTACTGGATTAACTTTGATTACATGCTGACGTCTCTTTCGCGTCCGTTACGTGGCGTGCATCCGGTCGGTCTGTTCAGAGCGGTTTCGTGTTCCCCGGCAGGTGCTATGGTCGAGGTGCAGCTCTCGCAATCGCGCTCAGGTGTTCGAGGATATACATGACACATCCTGCCGAGGCCGGACAAACAAGCAGACAAAAACAAGCTGGGTCAAGCTAACACGGCCCGGTTTAAAATTGATTTGTCCTCAAATTCCACCAACGCGAAATCCGCAAGGTAGGCCGGAGGTCTGCGCGTCCCTGACCGTTGCTTACCTGCAGCGCCATCCTCGACGTCGATGACTGCTCCGTAGATTTGTTTTTGTCGCGATTTGGGACATCGGAAGCGCCCTCGTCTTCAGGTTCGCCGCTTTTATCTGCGCGACCGGAGATCGCTCGGCCGACGCCGCGAGGTGTCTGATAACTCCGGTGCCGCTGGCGAGCGTGGGTTGTGTCGGCGGAGTTGCTTGACGTTTGCCTTTCTTTCGTTTTGCCTTCCCTTTATAGAACGCAGCATTTTGATGACCACCGTCTATTGGGTTAAAAAGAACTTTATCTCGAACGGGCCCTCGGAGAACGGGTCCATCGTGCTTGACCTCGCTCCGATGCTGCAGTAAACGCAGTCGCCGATCGCCGTCTCTCATTACATCGTCGAGTGCATCGTGAGTTCGAGGCATGGGATACAGCGGGTTGATTGTTTTGGAGTTCAATGTTCGGTAGTCGTGATTCGTGAAACATCTATGTGGGAGTCGAGGGATGATTCGGCTAGTTGACCACAAGTGTAGGTGCAGCATATTCGCTTTGGCCTTTGCGAACAATTCCACGCTCCCGGTAGCCTTCGATCTGTCGTTTGATGAATTTTCGGTCGGCTGGGGAGCATTGATAGGGCCGCGACGCCACGGGGATCTCGTCGCGTAGTTCGATAGAATGCTCGGCGTGTGGGCAGGTGCCCAGTTGTTCCTACACCGTCGTAAATGCAGCGCGGTGTTTTGTGAGTATCCCAAAGTTCGTTTCGCGTTCTTTAGGCGTAGCGTCATCGGTAACGCTGTCCACAGCGGTGTGCATTCGTTGTATTAGAGCCTTTTCGATGTTATACCGCGCTGGCTCCAATTTCACGAGAGGCGTTCGGCTTGGGGTAGTTTCTCGTGAAAGATTGGCACCAGTGCTTCTCCGGAGATTGTCGCTTTTGGAATCTCGGCGGGCGAATCGTGCCGTTGAGGTAGTTGAACGATGTTATATATGTCGTTCGAACCATAATATATGACTTCCGCGTTAGCGAGTTGGTGCCAACCGGATCCGAGAAGATGGTCAATTGACTTGGGGAGTGGAAGAATGAGTATTTCCGGTACCTTGACCGTCGTTGATCTAACGCTGATTGTCAGAGACATGCAATTACTTGTCAGGCGTCAGCTTGTTTTTCAAGCCGTTGACAAATTCTTCCTCTCGAGACCAAAGCGATACACAAGCGTCTCTGGGTAGTGCCAAGGGATCGATGATCGATATATTGGCCCCGGTGTCGATGCACGCCTTCAGAGGACGGGTCTTCTCCTTGAAGTCGGTGATGATGGGGAGAGAATCTCCTGGTTGTGTGCAAGACGCAGTGGACATTCCTCTCGCTTGGACTCATGCCCTTTTGAGCGCGTTTCTGCTCTGCGCGGATGGTCGCTGTGGTTTTCGGTTCTGGACAGTTCCTGGAGAAGTGACCGGGCTGGTCGCAATTAAAAAGTTGGTATCGGTGATGGGGCGCTTGTCGGGGCGCCCGTCGTTTGCTGCGTTGATGTCGATTGTTTGTGCGTGCCTTGCTTGCTTGGTTGGGTCTTTTCTCTAGGGCAGCTATGGTCCAGAGTCGTCGCGCAGTCAATCAGCTTGAGGACCGACTCAATGCCTTGGGCTGCCAGGAGATTGGTCCTTTTGTCCTTGGAGGTTCTGTGTATGATTAAGGAGATCCGTTCGCTTTCTCCTAGCTCACAGGGAGCTCGCTCGAGCATGGCACTTTTCGCGTAGATATACTGCACAATTCTCTCGTTGTGGCGGAGCTGTCGACGTTGTTGGTACTCCAAGAATTGTAAAAGTCCCATTTTTGGTTAGAAGCGTTCCTTGATGGCTTCCTTTCATACTTCCCAGTCCCCGATGCGGGAACTGTATGACTTGCGCCAGCCTCGTGCTGCACCCTGAAGTCGGGTGACAACGTTGAGCAGGGTGAGGTTTTTTATGACTCCCGCTCGAACGTGGGGATCGAGTGCTAAGTGTCGCTCACGGAGTGGACGTGGAGGGGCCTTGTGGACTCCCGTAGGGTCTCGGCCAGTTGTAGTTGCGTTTGGACGATGACCGGCAGCAAATTGACCGTTGTTGCGCTGCCGCTCACCTGCGCTGTCGTGCACAGTGCAGAAGCATCCGTTGGGGTTACTTCTCGTTCTGGACGCCATTTTCTGGCTGCCGTGTGGAATGTGCGTTGTTGAAGGCAAGGATTTTCTGCTGGTGTTGAATTTTGATGTCTTGTATCTCCTGAAGCCTGGACTCGCGCTAGCGAAGCGTCACGTGTTGGGGGTATACATTACGCATCCTGCCGAGGCCATAAAAACAAGTACACAAACAAGCTGGCCCAAACTAACAACAAAAACGTCGTATACGTTTGTTTCATAAATAAACCATTTTTAATCGCATAAATTCGAGCTAAAATAGCCACTCAGTGCTATTATATAGCACGTCGTCTGTTCGCATCCTACTTGCACCGTCACGGGAAAGCACCCTTGAGGTGGCACCACGAAAACATTTCGTTGCTGATATCGAAATATTTAACAGCGGGAGCTGTTAGTGGGAACCTTCACGGTAATTCAGTTGCCCTCCTTCGTGAAAACTCCCTGAGCCTTGAGCATGCACGAGCAGCCAGAATAAGCGTCAAAAAGTAAAAAAGCGTGATAAAAACCAAACGTTAAAAATAAAAGCTAATAAAACACGAGTGCTTTTTAGAGGCTAGGTGCTGCTAAAATTCTCGCAAGAAAACATTTCTGGCCACTTGGCCGCCCTAGAGGGAAGGAAGTACTTAGCGTTCCAGCCAACGTTAATAATGCACTCAGTTGGGAAACTCACCCTTGAAACCCGGACCGCTACCGTCCACAGAGACTAAACTAGATACAGTTACAGCGCCGCCCTTTATCGGCAAGTCAAAACTTCAAAGTTGCTTTATTTAGCTACTGCAAGATGGCACTGTAAGACGGCACCACCATAGAATAGTATAGTAAAGGTAAAGAGTTGCCACTGAAGCCCTATCGCGGCCTAGCAACGGTGGCTAGAACGGTAGGTGTCATAAACCCGCAGCTTGCTCCGTGTGCAACGGCGCGCTAATGTATCATAACGACGATAGGTGGCGCGCTCATCGGCTCTGAGATGCCATTTGCAGATGCGGCGCTGGAAAAGGCTTGTTCGAATCCCTATAATTGCTTGTTTCTGGTGCTCTTCCCGGGAATATTGCCCCATTCGTCTACAAAAGCACACTCTACTTTGCTCCCGGATGCACCAGGGGGGACGTTTCTCCGAGAAAGAAAGAGAAGAAAGCCTCCCTCTTTGCCATTCCCGACGACGAAGACGTCGACGACGACAAAAGCATCGGAAGGTTTATTCTCATGTTACGTTACACACATGTCCAAAATCAACAAAGTTCAACTTTTTAAAAGTGTTTTAAGGGGCGCATATCGCACGAGAAACTTACTCCCGGAGCAAGAAAGCTCCCGAATCGCAGCAGACGTGAGCAGGCGACGCATCTCAGTGTCGACAGCAGCGCCACCGCTGCATCCTGGCTGGCTGCAACGTTAGCTGGCTGCTCCTAGAGCTACTGTATGAGGCAGCGTAGCTGCCACAATTGCGACACGACGCAAAATTATCTAGATGCACGACGTCAGAAGCGCCAATAGTGATCTCCATTTTGGAACTGGTAGTTTGCCATGGTAACCGTACTGCTAGCGCCGCCGGGCGGCAACTTTTTTAGTCTAGTTGATATCGACATTCGTTCATTGATAATTGGTAGAAGACGCTTGGCAGGGCGGTACGGCACGGGCCTCTGGAGGAACAATGCTTGTTTCTTTTGTGAAGTGAGACGATTTCCAGCCCGGGGACTGTCGGGCGACGAGAGCTGCTAGGTATCGTAGGTGCACGGACAAGGCGAGTGGTTTTCCGCGCCGCCGGGATGGCGGCCGCTTCGTGGGACGTACCGTCCTTGTACTTTCGGACTTCGCTCCGATGAAACAATATCCGTTTACGCCGGCTACGACCGGACGATTGCCTTGGGACATGACTGCTGCTCGACTGCCCCATAGTAAGCGAATGTATGCTTAGCATCATGCTTCTTCAAGACCGAATCATCCATTGAAGATGAGATTGTCACACCGACTGGTGAGGAGCGACGTCGACGACGGTCTCACCCTCCTTCCTTTGGGAGATGAACAGCCGACAGGGTTCAACCATGAAGGACAGCGTGGTGGCCTCCAGAGGATAGGTAACGCCATCAAAAGAGACGGACGCCGGATAGGAGGTGTTCTTGCCGACAGGCAGAGTGGTCCTCCGGAAGTATACCGGCACAAAGAAAGTCAATATTTTTATCTGGTTTAGCACACATATTCATGTTAAAGGGGACATAAAATGATTTTTTAACTTCTTCTTCCTTAGCTGTAATCATCAATTAAAAGCGCACTGTGAAATCACGCGGTAGTGACATGCTAGGGCACCGGTGCAATGACCCCAAGCTTCCACCGTGCTTTCTAAGCGCACCATAGAACTTGGCATCCGCAAGTGATGATAAGTTCCGTCAGGGCACTCATTGGCCACAAACGCGAGTTCAAAAATTCGTCGACGAATTGATTCTTGACGAGCGCAGACGTCCGAGTGACGCAGTTCTCGGACGGCTGACGGCATTTTGGCGTTTGTAGGCATTGCAAAGAGCGTATTTAGAACCATACACACATGATAATAACATCATAGCACCTTGAAATTAATGAGCAGAAAACGGGCCCATCTACAGAAAATAAATATTACACTCGTAAGAAATGATTATGTCTGTAACTTGTTAATTACAAAGACGAACACACCTCTGAGCATCTAAGTTAAATAGTATGTGTTGATGCATTGTTATACAGCAGAACATTTCATATACGTCACTTGAGCAAGCGCCAGCTCGTCACTTGAAAAAACAAACCACAAAACACTGCGATCAAATGCAAGCTACTGGAACAAAAGCACGTTATATCAAATCTTCAAAAGTGCTTATTCGTAAAATCGTTGATTAGTACAAAAGGTTAAACATCGCAGAAGCTTCCTCGCTAAACGTTGCTGTGATTATTCGGTGACCCAGGGCTGAAAAAAATTTCCCTAGGCTCTAAAAGTGACGTATACCTTTCGTCTCAATTCTTAGAAATTGAGACTTTCAAAGGAAGCTAGACAAATGAGAAAATAATATCCTAAAAGCTCTATCGTAAAATTGTTGATTAGTACAAAACGTAAATATCGCAGGAGCTTCCTCACAGGAGTTTCTGTGATTATGCGGTCATTTGGGGCTGAAACAACTTCCTCAAGGCCCAACATGCGACGCATACATTTCCCGTCAATTCTCGGACACTCCACCGTTGAAACAAAGCTAACAGTATGCGAAAATTGCATGCTAATAGTCTTATCGATCCTCGAACACATCCGGGAATCCGAGCACCGCTACGGCGATAGGACTGATGCGGTCGCACAGAGGCCCTAAACTCGTCAAACACAAAGTTGGAGCCGAAAGTTCGCGGAACGCGCCGATTGGACGTCGGCGAAAAAAGCGCGAAGTCATCGTCGTGATTGGCCAATCGGCACGCTCCGTCAACTTCGGCCCCAACTTTGTGTTTTACGAGTTTAGCGACCCAGCTGCTAATATAGGCAGCCGGCAACGGCCAGGCGGCGCCAGCAGGGTGAGAGCGCACGGTCATACCCTGTCTCGTTGTAACTTGGCAAACGGCGAACGATAAGCCCCACATTGCGTGCCGAAGGCTTCGAAATGCGCGACGTATACGAGCGCAACACACACATATTGGAGCATGACGCAGCGAAAAGCCTGATACTTCTTCGGAGTTAAGGCGCGCTCCGGTGATACGCAGTCACGTTCCGATTGGCTCGCCAGGGCCATAGCTTCCGCTCAACTGGCACGTTACGCGATCACGGCTTGCTGGGATACCCAGTATTTCTTGCTTCAGACACTAGGTTCAGCGGCGCCACCAGAGTAATAGCTCACGTTTGAACAATGCAGCCGCCACTCCCAGGGGTACCCAATATTTCTTGCTTCAGTCGCTAGATGGCGCCAAACCAAACAGCATTGCAGGTTGCCTATAGACCTTTCCAAAAAGCGCCTTCTGCGCGCTGCCATCTTTGTCTGCTGAGCTGTGGAACGCCTTCTGAGCATGCGCTGTTGGTCTGCTGTGCGGTATATCGGATGCTGCGCATGCGTCCACAGCTCAGTGACTCAGCATTTTCCGCCAGGGCGCTTCGTTCGAGACTGACGCTGGAAAGGTCAATACAGAGCGATCTTGCACAGAAAGAGTATAAAGTCTCAATCTTTCAGATCTTCACGTTATACCCACGCCAGAGAGCACGAAGAAGCCCGAAATCATCAGCAAGCAGTGGCACATCACGACTCCGCGCACCGAACAAACTCGCATCCACCAGCTCTGGGCGGTGCCATCTTACCGGTGACATCACGGTTCTTGCGAGGTCACGTGACGAGTAGTCACTCGGTTGCTATACACGATTGCAAGCAAAGCGACTGGCCGCCGCCATTTCTCTGCTCGTGCGGGAAAGCTCATGCGATTTCAAGCTTGCCAAAGCTATCTTCACGCGCATGTTACACGTGCTTGCACGCCTGGGGCACCAGTCGTGATGCCATGCTTGCAATTGTCTATAAAAACCGAGCCAGCTCAGCTCGTTGCTATGGTACCGCGTGTGACCAATCGCGGCGAGACGCGGCACAGGGAAAAGCGTGGCGCTACTCTGGCAGCTACGCTGCAATATACAGTGACTCTAACTGCTCCTTCTCTCGCTCGCGCCAATTCTCACCATTACCTTTCTCGGCACCGTAGCCCAGCGACTAGGATTCACAACACCCGCCAGCTGACGCACTGTTGCCTAATTGGTTATACATTCCTTATATATCTATCATTGAGAAATAGTTTCTCTTTAATTAACATAATTCTAAAACTATCAGTAGCCGCGCCTGCCGCGCCATACCGGCAGCCAGGGGGGGGGGGGGGGGGGGGGGGGGGCAGACGACCACAGGAAACCCTGTCTCCTGTGGTCGTCTGACCTCCACCAACTGGCCCGGCAGCCAGGAGGGTCAGCCTTATATAGGCTTGGCCCCCTAGCGGCGGCCCCCCTCGAACCCACGGAAAGTTGTGCTGTTGAGTCGAGAGGGGCCGTCTGCCGGGTTACAGCCAGTGGGTAACCATCTGATCTAGGATTCTTTATTGGCCAAAAGAAGAGTTGCCACGAGGGCTTCCACTGGAGTAAAGGCACGGCCGTGGCCATGCGTCAAGGCTGCGACGACTGCTTGGTTGTCACAGTGCACGAGTGTTCGTGGCGGTGAGATGAGGATGGTCAGTAGCACTGCCCAAAGTTCCCTGTGGTATATCCCCGGGGGCGTTGGAGTGACGACGGCAACGTTGCCACAAGGGGTACACATGCCGAGGCCTGTTCCGCTGGCGTCGGCGTAGGCATCTTGGATGACCGGCGTTGTTGAGAACGGCACACTCGCGGGGAGGTGGAGCAGTGCAAAAGAGAGAAGTTCCACGCACTGGGGGGTCACAGGGCGTCCCGTGGCCGCGGCGACATGGAGGGGTCGAAGTGCGTGGAAATGGTTGCCGTACAAAGAAAAATAAAAGGTCCATAAGCCAGCGACGCGCTGGTACACTTTTAGACTTTGCGGCGATTTCAGGACGGAAAGTGTCCTTACTAAGTCTTTAAACCGGCCAGGCGTGTGGGCGATTCGCTCCGTGTTGCCATTAAGAAAAAAGCCAAGGAAAAGAATAGTGGGCGTCGGCTGGTACTGAGAGTTTGCGGGATTCAGTCGGAATCCGCAGCGGAGGAGATCGTCCACAAACCTGGCGGTCTGAGTTTGCAAAAAGAAAAAAAGACGAGTGTGCTGGTAAAATGTTGTCAAGGTGTGTCCACGCCCAAAGTCCTCGCGCTCGGGCCTCGCGGGCCAGTGCCGTTGCTAGACTTTGCATAAAGAACGGCGCGGGTCTGATGCCAAAGGGTACTCTACTGCAAAAAAAACATTTGGTGGCTATATGAAAGTAAACGGGTTCATACCATTAACAGTTTAGCCATACCGGCCACCTGTTTGTCGAAGGGGTCGCCCTTATGAGCCATAACGGTCACCTATTTGGGCAAACAGGTCACTTCTTTGGCAGACGGGTCAGTTGTCTGGGCAAATGGGTCACTCGTTTGGGCAAAGTTGTCGTACGTTTGATCAAACCGGTGACCATGTTGCACAGACGGGTGGCCAGTGACCGGCAAGCTGTACAGGTTTAAAGGGATACTGAACCAAGGAATTTTTTGTTCATAATAAGTGGCGCATGTTCTTTCCACGAGACAGCAGCCGCCGGTGTGCGCGAGCACACGCAACAAAAATGACGTCAAGGACCTCCATTCGCGTTTAAGATGACAGTGAAATGTATGGGCTTCGGGCCAAAGGAGAATAAAGACAAATGTTTCATCTACACAGTGGTGTCTGGTGTAAAAGGTAAGCGATTAATTGGTCTAACAAGCACGTAGTTTTCACTTGTAGAGATGAAAAGCCTGTATTTATTCTCGTTTGGCCTAAAGCCCATGCATTTCACTGTCCTCATAAGCGCGAGTGGAGATCTTTGACGTCATTTTCGTCGCGTGTGCTCGCGCACACCGGCGGCTGCTGGCTCGTGGGAAGAACGTGCGCCACTTATTATGGACACTAAACTTTTTGGTTCAGTATCCCTTTAATCAAACGGCTCTCCGGAGCCCGTTTAATACTGAACGTACAGATCGGGGGAATGGGCATGCCAGTTTCAGCAGTGGCAGCCTGTTTCGGGAAAGCCGGGAGCGCCGGTTCATCGATTTACAATCGTCCGCGTAATGCAAGTAATTATATTATATTTTGATTGAGCTGATGTTCGCTTATACTGCATCAACAATACACTTTTTTTTACGTAAACATGCAACGTTGTCGAGCCGATATTTTTGACAGAATTTAAAAACTTTGGCGTTCTTTGTTGCTTCAATTTACTTATTCAGCTGGAATCTCTCTCGCAGAGGACGCGACCGCGTGAAAGAATATACTTCTTGACTCCGTTTCGCCTCAATTCAAGACTCAGCGAAGGTAACGCGCGAACACGTGGCTGTACGAACATCGAGCATTGCGAGAGCAGGCCCGCCGTTGCAGCAGTCAAACTACGATCTCGCGCTGGGTGTTTTTCTTCGCTCGGGCGTAAGCCGAGCTTCAGGCCGGCGCGCGCCATTTCCAGGTTTCAAGCGTGCTAAAAACATTCGTCTGCATTCCGAGGCTGCAAACGCGGCATAGTCAACTTTCTGTTGAAATTCGAAGAGAGGAGGAAAGCGCGTGTGCAGCGGTACAGCGGTTGGTGCACCCTCTCCCCTAGCATTAACTGCAAAAAAAAAAAACAACTAACAGCGAGTTTTTTTTTATTATTGAAGGGTGGGGTGCGTCCCGGTGTCCTTCGGCTTGACCTCGCCCCCTTCCTCCTCTCTGGTCAGCTCTGTCACGTGACCCGCAGCAGCGCGCGAGCTACACACTGATAAGCATCGAGATCCGGAACGGCGCCAACGGCGCGCCCAGCAGCCGTTTTTTTCTTTGTCTGCTTGTTCTCAGTTGCAGTTTGAACTTCGCTCGTCCTACCTGCTTCGATCTGTCGTCTAACCCTGCGGTCTTATTAGGATGCTCGCGACAACGTATTGGATGTGCACAAAAGCTATCAGTGTTCGAAAAGTCCTACGCGTATATCGGCAACAAGCGACTCTTCAAAGAAGTCAGGAACTCTTGCGTTTTGGTTGTGTTCAGCAAATGACAGCCTGTGCGCCGCATCGTGTTGAAACTTCAAGGAGCCATCTTTCTCGTTTTTGTGTTTGTGTGGGTGGCCTGCTTTGACCGTGTCGACTTATATTTTGGATTACATCTTTCAAGTCAGCTATTATTATGATAAGTGCACTGCAACCTGCTTGTTGTCAACGATTGACCGCTCTTTTACGCGTACTCTTCCAGATTATCTAGAGAATTATGCAGCGTTTAATGTCGCGCCAGCCGGGAGAATACTTTTTCCCAAAGTCTGCCATATAGCCTGAAATTACCTCGGCAGTATAAGAGTGCCTCTTCACATTTCACAGAACGCTGGCACGTGTGTACTTGTCTGTGGAATAAGTTGTAATAAACTTCTAGGCGAATTGAAAACGATCTTTTGTGTCTCTTTTTCTGCCCATTTGCAAGCACCTGCGCGAGCACGATTTTTTCCACGTGTTTCCTCCATGTTAGAAAAGAGGTCTATGAGTTTCGGGACGTCTTAAATAAGTTTAAGATAACCAACCTTCCAGACGATACCCATTTAGGGCTAGAGAATAAATTGTCTATCCGAATGGCGCATTCAAATGTATGGTCACGTGCCTGGTCGAACGGGCACCCGTATCAAACGGGCACCCGTATCAAACAAGTACCCGTTTCAAACGGGAACCGTTTCAAACGGGTACCCGTATCCCATAATCACGTTTGATCCAAACGTATCGACAGGTTTGCCACCCATTTGATTCAAACGGGCGACCAGTTTCCCACCCGTTTGAATTTCAAATGTTTTTTTTCGGTAGGGTAGGACGGTATACTGATAGTATTTACCGTCCAGGCGGAAACGCGTCAAGGTACGAGTTGGGGTACTTAAAGGGATTGTCCGGTGAAAACCGGAAGTTCTTAAGATTTCGTGATGGTTACCTGGTGGGAGCCTAATGATTAACATAGGCCATTTTTATTCCATTAAACGACACCCCAATTTAGTGTATTCAACGACGGATAATTGAACGAAACTCCATGCCGAATTTCGCAAGTATCAACGGCTGCACTCCCATGCCTGACGTGACGTCACACCAGTCTTGCAATTGTCATATCCTATGCCTCATTCCCCCTTGGGTACACAGTGCTCCCGACGCACCGCAGCATTCCATATTACTCGCCACTGTAAATGTCGCGGAGAAGTGTGGAGCGTGACAACCGCACAGCGAAAATACCCTTTCATTCTAAAAAAAAAAAAAAAAAAAAATCTAGCGCAGCAGCGAGGGTGAACCACGTCGTACCGCTCACGCGGAGGACAAAATTCGAAGTGCACTTCAGTTCGGCGCGTTCTTTGCCTGATGTTACCTCAGAAACCCCGCTTCCCTGAAGGTGGAAGAGGAAAACGCCGTTTATGCACGCTTGGGTTAAAATACAATTACTCCTCCAGGGAAGCACACAAAATTCAGATTTGTCGTGGAAGATGCTCCTACAGACATTGACAATGAGGTCTAAATGTTTTCATGAACACGAAATTTGACCGGATAATCCCTTTAAAGAAAAATGATAGAACGCATCCCTCAAGTGGATCTTGGTAAAAAAGGGTTTCCGCGGGAGCGGACAAATCTGGAGGGCCTTTGGTAGGGGTGGGAGCGAAAAGGGGGGGCTGGGCAGGTGCGGTGTCAAGTAGGAGCAATCCAGGACGAATCTCGACGAAGTCAAGGACTTAGGGACGACATGAATTGGGGAAAGATACGGTCCCCTTGTGGTTGGCTCAATGATGTTAGCGGCCAACATCGAACGGACCGCGTCGCGCAGCAGGCCCAACTGGGATGGAGGTGGGGGGCGTGCGTTGAAGACCGAGGGTGTTCGCGCGTAGAAGTTGAGGGCGGTCGGGTCAAAGGGGGGGGGGGGGGGGGGCGTATCCGAGCACCGACGCCACCAAGTCCCAGTTCACCTTGGGAGGAGGGGGGGGGGGGGGTTCGCTAGGTCTTGCGGGAAAGTGAGGAGGTCCAGGCGGGAAGGCCGCCGGACGACGGCTGTCGGAACTCCCATCGTCCTCGTCCTCGGCGTCACCCGGCGAGGGGAAAGGCTGGTGGACGGTGAGCCACCGCAAAATGCGGAGGGCGGCGTCCGCGAGGATATATCCTGCCCACCATCAGAGTCGCCATCGGTGTCGGCACCGGGGGAAGGCCCCTCAACCGAACCGTCCGGGGGGGAGTCCGCAGGCCCCGTCGACGCAGTGGCGTCAAAGGGGGAAGCGGTACCCCCGGAAGGGCCGGCAGAAGGGCAAGGCCCCGGAACTGGCAAAAAGGGGAACGAGAGGGCGGGAAGGACAACCTCGCGAACAGCCTGAGGCAGGAGGTCCTCCGGGAGGAGAACATCCTGCAGTAGTGCCAACGTGGGCACGCCGTCCACCACCGCGGCCACCGGCCGGGCTGGTCCGAGGACGAGGTCGAGGGCTTTCGGAATACCGAGTGGGGCATTCAAAGAGTCCAGGAGCGCGATACATTCGGGGGGACAGGTAAAGTTCTCAGGCAAAGAATGGGGCTCATGGTTGTCGGCGTCGTCGGGAAGGCCTCGGACGGCGGCGGGTAGTGAGTCCTCGTGTGGGTAGCGGACCAACGGTGAGAGGGGAAGGCCCTCTAACTCGGGGTCGTGGCCAAAGTCCTTGTCACTTTTTGGGCTTCTTGGGGGACTTGGCCTGCTTGGTGCTGCGGGTGTTGGGTCGGGAGTTCCTCGGGGGACTTGCGTTGCGGTCTGCTGAGCCGGCCCGAGTTGTGTCGGCCAGTCGTCGCGGTGGAACTGGTGGTCCGAGCAGTAGGGACACCGAGGGATCGGCGTAGCCTTCAAGGGCGGCTCCCCACCCGGACTGTGCGACGTGGTATAGTAAACGCACTCGTTCGAAGATCCGTAGCTTGTCCCGGGCGGGGAGCCCGACGCAGCGGCAATCCCATATTTGCACAAAACATTGGAGCAACTGGAGCTCTGCGATTTCTCGCCTTCCAATGTGCTGGGAGTGCTTGCCGACTTGCTGGACATGGACAAATGCTTCTGCAATGTCCCGCTTAGCGGGGGGGGGGGGGGGGGGGGGGTCCATGATGGTGAATACCCGTTGTCTTCTAGCGACCTTGGGGTGTTACTGGGTGTACGGGTTGTAGGCGATGTCCGGTTGAACAAAAGCCTCCCGGGGTCGGGGGCCGCTGGATAGGGGGCGAAGACTCGGGGCTCCGGAAATGGAGGTGCCGCCGCGGCGGCGTGCGTGGCAGGGTGGGACTGGTACTCCTGGTTAGAGCCCACCTGCCAGGCGTCGGAGGTCGTGGTGGGGTACGCGGACTGGGTGTCCGCGTTGGTGTGCAAACGGAGACCTCCAAAGGCGGCGATGGGGGGTGGCTGTGTGGAGGTCCCGGGCTGGGTCGTGACTGTTCCTTGCATTCCCTGGGAGATGGCTCGACCGACAGCCACGGCCAAGGCGTCTGCCATGGCTGCCTGGGATTCTGAAGCAAGGCGCTGATTCTCTTGGAACTGTTTGGAACTGTCGGTTCGCTGCTTTACTGTCCTGTGCCACAACCTGCTCCACTCGAGAAGTGTGTTGCTGTAAAGCACGTATAAGTTGGCTCGCATCTTGACTCTCCTCGTCGGAGTCTTCTCCGGGATCTGTGACTGGCTTGGGGGCATCCCAAAAGCCGGATAATCAGGAGGAGGCCGAGAAGACAGTGGTAGATCACGGACGTAGCTGCCACACTGGGTAGTAGGGGGCGTCTATCCGGATAGCAAGAAACCCTGTCTCCTGTGGTCGTCTGGCCTCCACCAACTGGGGATACGGCGTGCTGGTGCGGTGATCGTGTGGCTTTCTCGACGTTCTTTCTTTGTGGCGAAAGTCAGACGGTTAAAACGCAACAACCTGAAATGTTTCAAGTGTCTCTTGAACGTCAGCTGCGTCGCCAAAACGCTATTTTCTGTTTCACATAAATTCGATCGAGCTAACGCTACAAACACGAACGCGTTGTTTTGAACGACGTTTTCACTTTACGTGAGGGAGTGTATTACAGGTTTGTTAGTACTTTTGAAGCGTGAAGTTCGCTCTCGTAGCTTCTTATTGGTTCGCTCTTATGGTGAAATTTAGTACACATTTCTACGGACATCTCCGAAACCGTTATTTTCCTTGAGGCTGTTTCTGTGGTTAAAATAAATATCTGTGCATTACTCAGCTTTTTTGTTCGGTTGTCCCGTTATTTTTTCTGTTCAGTACAGTGGTTTAATGTTATATTGCATATTACGCATGATCTGCTCTGAATTTAGAATTCACACGTGCATTTAAGCAATCGATTACTCCCTAAACTCAAAATTACAGTTAGTCGCCGCTGGCTAGGTGGCGCACGCTACCGCCAGATAAGAACGGAATCAATGATATTGCCGCGCACGCAGTGTGGTCGTGGCCTAACGGTTATTGTGCTTGCCTCCCACGCGAGGAGCCAGGGCTCGATTCCTGGGTGCAAAGTGCCTTTTATTTTTTTTTTCTACTTGTCATTCTCGCAAGCTCGAGAACTTTCTCGTTTCACCGAGTTACGAATCGCAACTTTCACGGCCAATAGGGGGCGCACTGTTGCCTATCAAAATGGCTGTCATCTGGATGATCGCCGTAGAACAGCGGTACAAGGCTGGGTCTGCGACGCGTAAGTAATTCTAGTTTTGCTATACACGAGCATTATTAGAGCCTTACGCTATTTTTTGATTCCAGGAAGGTTTAGGAAAGGCTATTTATTATGAGGCCGATCATCCAGGAGCTAGGGAGCGCGTTTCTCACACCGCGGTACCACCGTCGCTGAAAGTTGCGAATTTTCTACGCCCCAAACGTTCTAGGCCGAATGTTCCAGAAACCCAAGACGGTGCCAAAGGCGCTCCGCGTAGCGAGCCGGGTTCAGTTTCGCCCCAGCGTTCGACTCTGCTGTCACGCCGACTTCGACGCCCGGGACGCTCTGCTTTCTTCTGTTTCCTTTTTTTTTATTTTTTTGGCACAATTTCGCCCTATTAAACGTTCTGTTTACTCAGTCATTTGCCGCCTCATCACTCGTCATTCGTGACAATATTAGTTTTGCGCCCATTCCGAGAGCAGCCATATATGTCCCTAGGAATGCAGTGAACGGAAGCACCTAAACACGACGCCGAGACCAACTTCACAACAGCCGCTAAGTGTGCTGACAGCAAGTGAGCCGCTGGAGCCCTTGGGAGTGGTTACTCTTTACGTTACGCTGTGTTACTCTATGGAGTAACGCGTTTCATTTCCTTTCGCCGCCAACTCCGTATTCGCGGAGAAGCGGCCGCGTGCTCCGAGCTGGATCCAAACTTCATGCTGGAAATTGACCATGCAGGTGCTGAGTTTCGGGCGCACCATTTTTCTAGCATTGCGTTTGCAAAATATATATGTTACGTTAAAATCAAAGGAACTGGACTGTTCCTTGATCATTGAACACTATGTGTAGCCACTGGGTATAATCGCGTTTTTTTTGAAAACGCGAGAGATGTTTTAAAACATGTATTCAAAGTCTTGGAAGCAGACGACACGGAGGATGACCGCGGTGCTCGCGTCTGCGGCCGTCGCGCAGCGAAATGCGACCGGCACATCTGAGCAACTCGGACCAGGCAACAACACGTGCTGCTATGGCTTGTAAAGGGACGACGTTTTCGTCGGCCACCACCGTCTACCTTAGGCATAGACAGAAACAGGAGACAAATGACGGGGTAACGGCTCACGCGTGGCGTGTCGCCGCACTATATCATCTTTGCCGCGCACACCGCGGAACGCCGACTCACAGCCACGCCATCCGCACCTCCTTGTCTCCAGCAGAAGCGACGGTCGCTTCCCGGAGTGCAGATTGGATCCAACATGTCCGCCCAGGAAGGACCATTGCGATACCCTTCTCTGCAAGCGGAGCTCAAGACGCTATTAAATCCCCTCTATACCGAAGGCATACCGTCATTGATTGATCCTCTGACACGCTCTCAGCCTCTACAAAAATTGTTCTCCTCTTCTTCAAAGTATTCCTTTCCACACCACTGATTGACCGAACATCCGTCTGGTTTCAACTCGCCACTTCCGTTCGCCATCGGTGCCCTACCGTGACGCGGCCTCGCATTCTCCGGCGGCGTACATACGTATACATGTTACGTTTCCGGCCGTCCGTCAAAGGTTCATATCGGTAGAGCGTATGTCGCATGTTTTGCTTTTAGACACGTCGTCGAAATGCCGCTATGACGTGGCGTTACAAAATCACTTGCGCATATTTAATGAACGCTCATTAACGTGTTTTTTTTTTTAACTCGTCGTCACTTCGGCCTATAAGGGCAGAAATAAAAAGTCACAAGCGGCCACGATATTTTTTGTCGACTGTTTTGGAAACGAGAGTTGGCGACATGGAACCTACGGTGTACTTTGCTCTGTTTAGAGCGTAAGGAAGACCAGGGCATCCCATTCGGTAACAAAAACTTGTTGCGCGCTTATCGCTTTGGCTCCACTGTCTGCCCAATAGTAAATAAGAAGCAATGACAATGCATACTCACTAGTCAAGAAGTCTGGGACTCCCGCAACTCATGTCCAGTGAAAC
>JABSTQ010003561.1:0-28376 GCA_013358835.2 Ixodes persulcatus
GCTCTTCTTGTCTACGCGTTGAATAAGGCGTCCCGATTACTTCATCGGCCGGGATCGTGCCCTGGTGTTTCGGTCTTGAAACCTGAGCCGTTGTTTTCGCCGTTCGGATGTTAAATCACGGCGCCCGTCTGGTGCGCTCGCTGGGCAGGCGTGCTTCCGACGCGACGATGGCGGCAGGCTTGCTGAGTCAGACGACCTTGACCCACGAGACGCGCTCGACGAAAACAAACGCCCAGGTGCAGGACATTGTAGAAAATGGTCGGGGGTGGGGGTGGGGGCATTCATAACGGCCTTTAACCCCGCCACGGGCCATACGCAACAGCTCCTCCGCGACCGGAAGAGGGTCTTGAGATGGAGCAGTCAGCAACCGCTCCAACGAGAGAGCTGTCCCGCTGCCAGCGTCGTTGCCGTAGTCCAGGCCTGGGTTCACCGTACCTTGTACTCTCGGAGGAACGGCATTAGTGGTTCACGACGTCACGAACCGTCAGACCCCAACACCAGCAAGCGCCCAACTCCGCCCAAAGGGTTGCCAAGTGAAACACGCAGTAAAATATGTCATAACCAAAACTGCCTATCTTTTCAAGCGTGAAGGTGCGACCAGCAGAGCTAGACCATACAAAACCCACATTACATGACAGGCACTCCAATATCTATACATACGTACTCGTTCACCCAGAAACACACAAAAAATGGGCTCCCATGAAAAAAAAAAAGCTAACGGTTCAGCCTAGAACAAACGACTCAAGCAATCTGCATTTGAATGCAACTTCCCCTTTTTGTAGGTCACATTGAAGTTATATTTCTGAAGTGCCAAACTCCATCGCAGCAACCTTCCATTTTTTGGTGACATCTGCTGCAGCCAGGTAAGAGGGCAGTGATCGGTTTCGAACGTGAATTTAGCGCCCGACAGATAACAAGATAATTTTTGTACAGCCCAGACTAGGCAAGCACATTCCTTTTCGGAGGCGCTGTAGGCCTCCTCCCGTGTGGTCAGCTTGCGGCTGGCATAGAGGATCGGGTGTTCTTCTCCACCCTCGTCCTTTTGGCACAATACCACCCCCATTCCCCTGTCACTGGCGTCGCACTGCACATAAAACGGTTGCGCGTAATCCGGAGCCCTCAGGACAGGGCGGTCCGACAGCGCCTTCTTTAGCTTGCTGAAAGCTTCTTCCTTATTCTCAGTCCAAATGACCTTGTTTGGGGCATTTCCACGAAGGGCGTCCGTGAGTGGACTGGCTATCTGCGAGTAATTAGCAACGTACCGTTGATAATAGCCAGTCAAGCCTAAAAACGAACGGATCTGGGTCTTAGTTGATGGCCTTGGATAGAGCTCGATTGCCTCCACTTTGAGTTCGGAGGGACGGCGACAACCCTGCCCACCACGTGCCCCAGATATAAAACCTCGGCCCGTCCAAGCTGGCACTTTTCAGCCCTCACGGTGAGTCCAGCCTCCCGCAACCTCCGAAACACTTCCCTCAGGTGGATTAGGTGCTCCGACCATGTCTCTGAAAAGACAGCTATATCGTCTAGGTACGGTAGCGCGAACCCCTCGATTCCCTTTAGGACGTTGTCCATCAGCTTCGAAAAGCAGAACGGAGCATTTTTCAGCCCGAAACTAAGCATAAGCGGGCGAAATGTCCCGAGCGGCGAAATAAACGCCGCGCACCGGCTCGCGTTTTCTGTGAGTGGCACTTGCCAATAACCGCGGACGAGGTCTAAGGTGGAAATAAACCGCGCGGCACTCACTTGCTCGACCCTCTCCTCTATGTTAGGGAGGGGGTACGTTTGGTCGACAGTCACGGCGTTCAACTTTCGGTAGTCGACGCAGGGCCTAGGCTCTTTGCCCGGTACTTCAACTAAGATTAACGGGGAAGTGTAGTCACTTTCTCCTGCCTCGATAACGCCAAGATCCAACATGCGCTGAACCTCTCGGGCCATTATATCGCGCTGTCTAGGCGAAACCCGATACGGCTTCGATCTAATGGGGGTCTCCTGGCTAAGTTGAATATCATGACAGACGAGTTCTGTCCTGCCCGGCCGATCTGAAAATATGTCCTCAAACTCGTTTACTAGGTCTCGTAGTTGACTGACTTGCTCCTCTGTGAGCCTCTCAGTGTTTACCGCTTCGGCCAACACTGAGTCCACTCCGAGCACGCCCTTCTGTCCTTCCCAGATGGGAAACTCAGTGGGGACCTCTTGCGGCATGTTCCAAGCTAAGCTAACAGTCTCTTTCCTCCCTACGTACGGTTTCATCAGGTTCGAATGATATATTCGAACTTTTTTTCGTCGCTCCCCTGTTTCTACCGCATAGTTGGTCGCAGAAAGTTTTTGCACCACTTTAGAGGGACCCTCCCACTGTACTTCCAATTTATTTTTCACAGAGGGACGAAGCAACATTACACTGTCTCCTACTTCGAACTTACGGGATCTGGCTCCCTTGTCGTAATAACGCTTCGCCCGAAGCTGCGCCTCTTGCATGTTGGCCGTGACTATCTCCTGGGTATTTTGAAGGCGCTCCAAGAGTTTCAGTACGTACTCTACCACGGTGGGGTCTTCTCCCTGATTCTCCCAAGATTCCCGAAGCATACGCAGCGAAAAACGCAGTGAACGTCCGTACACTAGTTCCGCGGGGCTAAACCCGGTAGCCTCGTGCGGCACGGTGCGCAATGCAAACATTGTCGCGGGTAAGCATGCCTCCCAGTCCCTCTTTTGTTCAAAGCAGAGAGCACGTAATACCCGTTTAAGCACTGAGTGCCACTTCTCCACTGAGTTCGACTGAGGGTGGTACACTGAACTGTGCACGATACGAATCCCACATTTTTCCAGAAAAGTGGTCGTGAGAGCGCTCACGAAAACGCTGCCTTGGTCGCTTTGAACCTCCGCTGGAAACCCGACCCGCGCGAAAACAGACAGAAGCGCATCTACGACAGCGGCCGAGCTCAGCTCTTTGAGTGGGCATGCCTCAGGGAACTTTGTGGCGGGACAGAGGATCGTCAGAATGTACTTGTACCCCGATTTGGTCACGGGAAGGGGGCCCACAATGTCTATAACCAGACGGCGAAAGGGTTCCGCTATTAGAGGCACGAGCGTCAAGGGCGCCTTCCGCTTCTCGTTGGGTTTTCCGACCCTCTGGCATGCATCGCACGACTTTACGAACGCTTCTGCGTCGCGAAAACACCCCGGCCAGTAGAACTCCTGGAGCAACCGGTCTTTAGTCTTTTTGACCCCAAGGTGGCCTGACCACGAGCTGCCACGCGACAAGCGCAGGAGGTCCGACCGGTACCTTTGGGGTACAACCAACTGATCCAGCAGTCTGCCCTTTCGGTGTCTATAAGTTCGGTACAACAGACCCGCCCTTTCATAGTATGAGATGTTCTTTCTACTGACGCCTTCCCGAACCGTATCCCGAAGTTGTTTCAGACTTTGATCTGTCTGCTGCTCGGTGATCAGGAGTGATCTTTCCACTCCCAGCAATGTTTCAAAGCTAGATGAAACCGGAGGAAGTACGAGACCTCCGGGCCCATCCAGCTCCGATCCTTCCTGCTCATTTCTGAGAGCTCGATCACCCTCTGCCTCACTCACCCCACGTTCAAAGTCGGGTTCACAAACCGCATCGTTGGCGGTGTCGAAAAGAGGATGCTCATTCTTTGCTAGTTCCGGTTCTCCCGAATTAGACTCTCCTCTCCGACACGCTGCTTCGGCCGTTATCTGGCGCGCCTTAGCCCTCGTCAGGGCGTGTACCGTCCTTTCACTGAACGCCAGGCCCTTTTCTCGCAGCATCTGGTCAGACTTATTCGAAAATAAGTAAGGACAGCTCTGTGGCAGGTTTTTCGAGACGGCTGCCTCTGTCTCCAGCTTTCCAAAGGGACCGCTTATGGTTACTCGCGCCATGGGAAGACAAACGCTCTGTTCCTCCACGGCCTGCTTTATCCAAGCGCATTCCCCGGAGTAATCTTCCGGTCTAACCCATGAAGGGTGGACAACGTCAACAGTAGCTGCGCTGTCACGAAGGACACGGCATGGCTTCCCATTAACCTCTAGGTCATGCATGTATGGCTCGAGGAGTTCCAGGTTGTCGTACTCATTCGTGTAGTGAAGCACTACTTTAGGCTTGCGACAAGACGCGGCGATGTGTCCCCTCTGCTGACAGTTGTAACAAATGGGTTGCTTGCGGGTCTCAAATGCATTGTTTTTTTCCTGCTTCCCTCTCTCACTGTGTTCGGACTCACCACTACCTCCCTCTTTCGGAGTTGTCTTTTCTGTCTGCCCATTTGGCTCCCGGTTATCCCGGCCATTTTTGCCCTTCGACCACTTAAACGCACCCGGTGACCTTTTTAATTCACCCTGGGTCTCTTCCGCTTTCCTGCGGGTTGCGTACTCCTCCGCGAGCTCTCCCGCCCTTTCAACGGAGTCTACGTCGGATTTATCCTGAAGCCAGAATCTGACCGTGTCCGGAAGGCAACGATAAAACTGCTCTAAAGCCACGCATTCTATGACCCGGTCATGGTTCCCGTACACATCGGCGCTTTTAAGCCACTCCGTCAGGTTAGCCCGCAAATCGTACGCAAACTCGGGATAACCTTGCTCTGCTTTCTTACGCATGCTTCGAAAGCGCTGTCGGAATGCCTCGGTAGAAAGACGATACTTGCGGAGCAAGCCAGCTTTGACTTTTGCATAGTCATCTGCGTCCTCCCTACTCAAACGGGCCACCACGTCCGCAGCTTCACAGGGAAGGAGGGTGAGCAACCTCTGAGGCCAAGAATCCTGTGCGAAGTTCATCTTTTCGCAGGTACGCTCGAAGTTTACGAGAAAAAGACCAATGTCCTCAGTCACCTTAAAAGGCTGCATCAGTTTACTCATTTTGAACTTCTCTGAGTGTCCGGCTCCCTCATTTCTCGGCAGTCCATTTTCGAGTTTCCGGTGTTCGAGCTCGAGCCTCTTTTCTTCTAGATCAAGTTCCTGCTGTTTTAGGTCAAGCTCCCGCTTTCGGTCATTCGTTTTCTTTTCAACCTGCATCCAACAGTCTACTACGTCTTCTTGATCCAACTCTAAGGCGAGAATTCCATCAATGAGTTGCTGTCGTTTAGCGGCTCTAGGAATCTCTAGCCCGAACTCATCAGCCAGTTGCACTAGCTCTAGCCTCTTTAGCCTTGTCCAGTCCATCTCTGCAATGAGTGGCACCCACGCTCGGAATTAGTTATACTGTAAGGTACTACGACAAACGTTTCCCTTTCACCGGTATCTAAATCAAATGTCCTCAAGTTCCTCCTGGCTAATCTCTATCGAGAAAATGAAACTTGGCAAACCCCCGAGCAAAGTTGAACACTCACCGGACCGTGGTGTCCAACGACCGTGAGCCGATCTCCACCGCTGCCATCCAGTTGTTGGGACCGAGCGGTGTCCGTGGTGGTGGAGGGGCGACTCGAGCCAGGCACCGGGCTAGAGCTCAGCGGGGACAACGATGAGCCGCGATCTCTCTCGAAAAGTACACTCTTTATTTACATGATGCAGAGTTGGTTCAAGAACAGAGAAGATGATATTTGCTTGTTGAAGTTCGCTCATTTTAAACACTTTGTTCTCCCTAGGTCCCTAGGTAGGGACCCCCACATCGGCGTATGGTCGGCCAGTCACAGAAAGGTGTCCCGTTCAAAACCCCGCCCCACATTCCATTATTACGCACACTCAGCCGACGTAAACACTTCACAGTCAGTCTAGACGGCGCCGAGGGTCTCACCAAAACACCGGCTCGTTGGAATCCACGCAGCTGGTCAAAATATCGTCCGGGGCCGAGACGTGCCGAAGTTCGGCTCTTCGTGTCTACGCGTTGAATGAAGGCGTCCCGATGACTTCATCGGCCGGGATCGTGCCCTGGTGTTTCGGTCTTGAAACCTGAGCCGTTGTTTTCGCCGTTCGGATGTTAAATCACGGCGCCCGTCTGGTGCGCTCGCTGGGCAGGCGTGCTTCCGACGCGACGATGGCGGCAGGCTTGCTGAGTCAGACGACCTTGACCCACGAGACGCGCTCGACGAAAACAAACGCCCAGGTGCAGACATTGTAGAAAATGGTCGGGGGGGGGGGGGGGGCATTCATAACGGCCTTTAACCCCGCCACGGGCCATACGCAACAACGCCCAGCGAGACACGATTGAAGTGAGCTAGAGGAGGGGTAGTGAGCTCAGCGAGCGCTCACGACTGCCGCACTTCGTGTCGGCGGCACGAGAGGGCGCACTCAAGTAATGGCTAGATGAAGCGAGGGGCCAGGACGGCTCGCATTGCATTTAATGCGCTACTGGCGTTTTCATCGTCGTCGTCGTCAATTCGGCATTCGCACTTCATTTCATACACTCACAAAAAGAAACACAAAAAAACAGGCAGTAGCACATGGCCCGGATCCTCCAGCCCATATGCTACCGCAGCGCCGCCGCGTATATCCGGGAACTTTCCACGCTCGCCGCTTCACGGCAATGCATGACGGCATTCATCGCTAAATTACTTCCAAAATGTAATTTAATTACAATTACAATTGCTTTGCTTCCAAACTAGTTTAACTACAATTACAATTACTACTACGTGAGAAGTAATTAATTATAATTGCAAATTACTTTGAAAAAGTGATACAATTACTTTACAATTACTTGTTTCTGAGAACGACCCGACTTGGGACATGTAACTTCAAACGAGTTGTATAGAATGCAGCAGGTCTATTCATTCCTTGCCCCAATGTTTGAGGAGGCTTAAGCATCGCTGCATAAATGTTACGTATTGTACGTTCCTTTTATGAATTTTGTTAAATTGATGATAGAACTTGACAGTTTGGGGCAATGAAATACTACGCTCTTATATTTTTAATAAATATAATAAATTAGTTAATAATAATAAAATCAATCATAAAATAATAAAATAGTTCTTATGCTGTAAGAAGTCAGATCGCTAAAGAAAAAAAATAGGTTGAGAAACTTTGTTAGCCAGGCAAATAAAAATGCGACAATTAGTCATATATAAATAATTTACAAGTGACAATATAAAACTAAAATCCGCACGCGCTAGTACGACCACCGTCACATAAAAACATCATGGTATTGCAAATTATTTACGTTGAGTTGAAATTATAATGGCTCAGAAATATATAAGAACCAAATCGGGGCTCCCAACTAATCGGTGACAATATTCACAGGTGCGAGGCCTGTCTCCAAAATGCTTATGCAAGTAATATCCGAAGGAAAACCAACAGGAAATAAACTTTAAAATAATACAAAGATACAAATATGCGACATCACTAAAAAAGGACGTAAAAATGCAAAACCAAATTCATGGATCATTAAAATTCTAATTTCGGCTGAAGCTCAAATTTTTTTCTTTCAATGCTTCGGCATGTTTACGCAATTGCTTTCTGCTCGCACCGCAGACGGCGCTATACGGCGCCGTTGAGGTAGGCTCCAAAAGGAATTGTCTCTCAGCCCGCGGTGTAAGCAACAAAACAACAAACAACGCGACGCTATTTTTGTTGTGCGTATGTATGAGTTCGTATCTATGCGTGCGAGTGCGTCACTGAGCGCTAGGCCTCTTGTGCGAGTTCTGAGGCTTTCTGAGAGGTTCCGTCGGCGCCGCAAAGTCTTTCAAAAGTAATTCTAATTGTGCCTACAATTTTACATTACTGACGCTAGAAAGTAATTAAATTACAACTACAATTCCTTTTAGCCGAAGGTAATTAATTATAATTAAAAATGACTAAAAGTAATTAAATTAGAGTAATCCAATTACTTTTATTGAATTACTATTCAAGTATGCAAGGTGCGCGTCGGCGCCTGATCTCACTACCCCTTCTCTAGTTTAATCGAACACGACCAGAACGTCAGGCCAGCGCATACCGGTGTCCCCCCCCCTCCTCCCACTGCGCCTCCAGCAGTTCGGCTGACTCCTTAGCAACGATGACGCCGTTGCTATAGAGCCACATGACGCGTCGCAGCCAATGGGAACTTAGGACCCGTTTCGCTCAAGGGAATTTCGGTGCCGTTTAACGCTGCTATATAGACAACGACAACGCCGGCTTCAAGTTCAGATAACGCCGGATCGCTTTATGGGTCATTTAATACTTTCGCATTAAACATGGGGCGAGTGGAGATCATGTGGGAATTATATATAATCACCACATGATCTTCAGTCACCCGATTTTGATTCAACAGGACCACAGTACCTGGCAGCTACTGTGATCTTGTTCAGAGCTCTATAAATATCAGAACAAGATCACTTTAGCTGACAGGTACGCAATTCTGGACATTCGAGGTTTCGCTGGAGCGCAGCCACGAATTTACGATCTTCTCTAAAATACGCATTTTGGAGGTATACCATCATATCCCGGTTGAGCCATTTGACATTTAACAAACTGGTCGTCACAACGTTCTTCGGGATGATTGAATACGTGCGTTTGCCATGTAGTCTCTAAAATGTGACGCAAACATTGCAGCGGTTCGTGGTCACGTTCTTAGTAGACAAGACTCCTGTTTCGCCTACATAAATCAGGTTTTGGTCTCTAGCAAAACACCACAAGGATATGAAAACCATCTTCGCCGGGTATTTTTATGTCTCAACCAATACGGCATCGCTCGGAACGCCGTTGAATGCAAATTAGACGTCCTCGAGTTGGAGTTCTTAAATCATCAAGTGAGCGAAAGCGGCACCTGTCCTCTGCAGAACAAAGTGAATATTATTCAAACGCGCCAAGGCCTCCAAGCCAAAAAGAAACCTTGTCATTTTCTGGGACTCGTAAATTTTGATAGATAATGTATTTCAAACAACACGGCAATCATTGAACCTTTCAGCCGATTCGTCACTGGAGATTCAACGAAGTGTACACCAGTCGAGCAAAAGGAACCCGCCGTTGAAGCGTTTTACATGGTCGAGGAAAACCTGGCCGACGTTACGGTCTTGGCCCGCCAGAAATCGGACGCCCCCCTTTCCCTCGTGACCGATGCGTCTGACAGAGCAGTAGTGCAGTCCGCCAACACTTTCTCATTGGTAGCCACAATTGTTTTTGTTTGTTTTTTCTAAACAAAGGACACCGTCGGAAACATGCTATAATACGTTCGGGCGTGAGCTTCTAGTAATCTACCTACATGTTAAACACTTTTGCCACTTCCTGGAAAGACGTCAGTTTGTCAACGCGACTGGCCAAAGCCCCTCACGTACGCACTAGCATCAAACAGCTTGTTAGAAGCCACGTGAGATGACGGGTATAGACAGAAGGGTGAATCCCCCTCTGCCACACAGACTACAAAACCATTGGTTTCTGCAGTTTCAGCGTCATTTAACCGTCACCCCATGAAGCCTAGCACATGGAAAAAACATCTGGTCGTAGCAGAGAGTCGTGTCTCTCCACCCAGAGAGTCCCTATCTTAGACTGGGTTTTGACCATCGACAGGGTTCTCTCATGGACCCGGTCGAAGGTTTATATTTATTTATTTATTTATTTATTTAATTTAAATACCTTACACACCCTCAAGGGGCAATATGTAAGGGGGGGGGGAGCGGTTACAAAGCAGAATAAATCGAAAGTACAGAGCACAAAAACAACAAAATCAACCACACTTAACTACGCATGCATCAAGTGTTAGCATCCTGCTGAGCACGAGAGATCAAAGAGAGACGAGGACGACGACGAGCACCCGCGAAACGTGCAACGATACGAACGTTAAAAGCTCTGTACATATAAAATGTTTTCTTCCTTTTGACAACTGCGTATTTGACGACTAACAAGTCAGAAGTGGGATGAACACGTTTGTGACCTGAACACGGTGAGAAGCTTTATTCTACGATTCTCAAAGCGGTAGAAACTGTGCCACATCGGACCAGATCGTCGTAGAGATGACTGACAGCACCGGGCACGATCTACGAAAGAAGGAGCGCTTGCGAGGCCGTCCGCCGGGTGCAAACCAAGGTTCCTGCGAAAGAACAGGCGATGAAGAAATCACGAGCGTGGCTGTCGTAGACAACACTCGATCCCTTCAGCAACACGACGAAGCGAATCCTGTAGCTGTGACTGCTGGCATCGACGACACAGAGTCGCTGATGCGTTGGAGAACCATCAGGCAACGAAAATTCGTGCAACAAATGAAGACTTTGCTACGCTGCTGCAAACGGCTATCCAGAGTGCCGTGCGGGA
This sequence comes from Ixodes persulcatus, assembly GCA_013358835.2. Taxonomy (NCBI): domain Eukaryota; kingdom Metazoa; phylum Arthropoda; class Arachnida; order Ixodida; family Ixodidae; genus Ixodes; species Ixodes persulcatus. Next base: position 10,159 of record JABSTQ010003561.1, read on the forward strand.
GGCGATGAGCGGCATGGCTACGCTTCTTCGTGCCGGCCAACAGCCTCTTCAAGACGCACAACCACCTGCGGACTCTGGAAAGCTTGTACCTGTCTTTAATCCTGTGGCATTTCCATCGCAGACAGTAGAACAATGGATTAGAAAAGTTGACGGACTTTCCACAATCTACGCATGGAGTGATCGACAGACGTCGTGCTTTGCCATCACGAAACTGGAAGGGGTTGCAAAGACATGGTATGATGGACTTTCGAGCGTACAGCGATCATGGCAAGAGTGGAAAGACGAATTGAAGAGATCGTTTCCAGATCTGAAAAGCTGTCAGCGTCGCCATCAGGAGATGGTGGCTCGAAAACGAAGAAAGGGTGAGAACATTGAATTGTACGTTCATGAAAAGGTTAGCCTCGCCCGTCTCTGTCAACTCCCTGAAGATCAAATTGTTGAGTACGTCGTCACTGGTCTTGATGACGAGGCGATGGTGCTATGTTTAAGCGTTGGAACTTTCTCTACGCCAGAGTCATTGCTTGAGTGCCTTAAGCGTATAGACGACCGACTCGCCGTAATCAAGGCAACACCTACCCGAAGCGAACGTCAGCCTTCATCAGGTGGATCGCATGACCAAGTCGAAGCGCGGAACGAAATCGGTGCCCGGGCAGCAGGCCCGTCAGGTGATAATAACGGACGAAGGCCTTTACATAATCCCAACGGAGAGTCCTTGTGCTTTAACTCCAGCGACTACGGACATTTTGCAATTCACTGTCCTGAAACGCAAAAGCGGAAACGATTCGAGAAATGCCAGCTTGTTGGTCATGCGGTGGTCAACTGCAGATTTAATATCAAGGAAACTTTTCCGAAGACACACTGCCTGGAAAGTAAAGAAATTGTTGGCGCGCGAAATGAGAAATACTTTCAAGAGGCACTGATCGACGGGAAGCCAGTCAAGGCATACTTGCAACTTGGTAGTCAATGCATTACGCTACGTCAGGCGGACGCCGACTACCTCGGTATTGCATCTACGAAGCCTACAGATACGTGCAAAATTGGAGGCTACGGTTCCGGTTACGTGATTCCTTGCGGAATTACCCAAGCGCATCTCACCGTCGATCAGGCCAGTGCAGAAGTGCCCATTTACATCGTTCCAAGTGATGTCCAGGCAATTCCACTGCTTGTTGGCCAACCGTCTTCGGATCAGCCCCACATTACCGTTGTAGGACGTAAAAACGTTCTACGAATTTTTGAAGAGAACGAGAGTGCTGATGATGAGGACGACCGACTTAGAAGCATCAACGTCCCAAACCTTCCACCCCGTCGTGCCACGTTATGGGCAAAGGAGTCAACGGTCATACCCCCCGGGTACATTGGCATTGTCACCTTATCAGGGGGAGGTGAAAAAGACGGCGACGTTTACGTCGATGCCCAACTTCGCGTGCAAGAGAGTAAGGAGAATTGCTTGCCCTCCTGCATTATCCATGTAGACGAAGATGGGACTTCGTTCTTGCCAGTCCTAAATGTTTGGGATTCTGCTATTCATGTTAAGCAAGGAAAAGTGACTGCATGGGGCTCTTGGTGCCACGAGGAACCCGAAACATCTTGCGACCACATTGTATCTTCGAAATGCCTAATACCTTTTAGGCCAGAAGATGTGCGCACGGGAACCGCATTAACACCTGGTGAATTCAAACGACTTCTCAAGTTGATCAACGAGCATCGTGATTGTTTTGCGGATAATGTCTTTGGGTTGGGAACCACAAACAAGGCCGAAATGAAAATTGATATCGCAGAAGATGCGAATCCGGTTTCTTTTCGACCGTATCGTCCACCGTACAATCAGCGACTGAGACTAAACAAAGCTATCGAAGAGCTGAAAGAGGCGGGTATAGTTTGCGACTCCTCGTCCGAGTACGCCAGTCCGTTGCTTGTTGTGAAGAAAAAGACAGGCGAAGAACGTTTGTGCATTGATTACAGAGCACTCAACAGGGTCACTAAGAAGGACAAATACCCGCTTCCCTTGATCGAAGACGAGTTGGACCGATTACATGACAAGCGCTATTTTACGACTCTTGACTTGACGTCAGAGTATTATCAAATTCCGATGTTCAAAAAATCACTAGCGAAGACGGCGTTTGTAACTCCCGATGGACACTACGAGTTTATAAAAATGCCGTTCGGACTGACCAACGCCCCAGCGGTGTTTCAAAAGATGATGAATGTGGTATTGGGATCCTTGCGTTACGGAGTGGCTCTAGCGTACATGGATGATATTCTCAACCCGTTGCGGGACTTTAAAGAAGGTCTCGATCATTTGCGAAAAGTGTTCCAAGTTCTTCGAGAAGCGAGACTGACACTTCGCCTGAGCAAATCGTGTTCATGGCGGAAACAATAAACTACCTGGGATTCGAAATCGGAACCACAGGGCTCAGGCCAGGTGAATGTAAAGTAAAGGCAGTGACTGACTACCCAACACCAAGAAACGTCCACGAAGTAAGGCAGTTTATTGGCCTTGCAAGCTATTTTAGGCGTTTCCTGAAGAACTTCGCAGCGCTAGCCGAACCTCTGACAAGGCTTTTGAAGAACAATACTTCTTGGCGATGGAACGAGGAGCAAGATTCTGCATTTTCTTTCCTGAAAGTGTGTTTGCGGGAGAGACCGATTCTGGCCCTATACAACCACGAAGCCCCAACGGAAGTGCACACCGATGCAAGCAAGAATGGTTTAGGGGGCATGTTGCTGCAGCGCCAGTTAGACGGACAATTTCATCCCGTAATTTATGTGAGCCGTCAGACGTCCAAGGCGGAACAAATGTACCATTCCTACGAGCTTGATGCCCTCGCAGTCGTTTGGACTCTTGAGCGGCTTAAGGTTTACCTCTCCGGTGTCGACTTCACTGTAGTCACATACTGCAACGCCCTGCGAGGCACGTTGAGTAAGCGCGATATGTTGCCGCGATTTGCTCGCTGGTGGTTACGATTACAAGAGTTCACGTTTAGTGTTGATCATCGATCCGGTACCTCTATGACCCACGTGGACACTTTGAGCCGATCTAGTAGTGGTCAACCTGAAGACGTCGCTATTTGTGATGGTCTACACGTACTGCCAGCTGCAGTGATTGATTTTGACGACTGGCTGGTAGCAGTACAACGTCAGGACCTTGACGTCAACAAGATACGGGACATATTACGAAAGCCGGCAAAGTCGAAGGAAGACAAACGTCTTCACGAACAGAACGAGCAACGGAGCGACGTTGTTTTCAGAAAAAATTAAACACAGAAGGTGTCTTGGGTAGTCCCGTAGAATATGCGTTGGCAGGTCGTTCGGCGCTGCCACGACGATGTCGGACACCTGGGATTAGAAAAAAACGTCGAAGAAGATGCAGGAAAAGTATTGGTTTCCTAGAATGAAACGATATGCTCGCAGGTACATCGCATCGTGTCTAGAATGTATTCATCACAAGACTCCGACAGGCAGAAAGCCTGGAATGTTGCATTCCATTGAGAAAGTTGGCCTGCCTTTTCACACGATTCATATTGATCATCTGGGACCATTTCCACGAAGCAGGCATGGGAACACTTATTTGATCGTGGCTGTGGATGCATTTACCAAGTTTGTACTGCTGAGACCCGCAAGAAACACTAGCGCACAACCAACTGTTTCGTTCCTGAAGAACATGGTTGGCCTTTTCGGCCCTCCAGCAAGGGTTATTACAGAGAGAGGTGAAGCTTACTCAAGCAATGCGTTCCGGAGGTGTTGCCGTGCACTAAACATTGCTCATGTGCTGACCTCTACTGCAAACCCGCGAGCGAATGGACAAGTGGAGCGGTACAATAGAGTTGTTAATACATCAATCGCCACCTTGACCACCGACGTTGAAGGCAGGGATTGGGACGAGTTGTTGGAACAAGTTCAGTGGAGTCTCAACAACACTTTCCAGAAGGCCACTCGTACGACGCCCTTCCGGCTGCTGTTCGCTTACGAGTCTAGAAATTTCAAGAGAGATTCCCTCGAAGATGCACTACGGGACGAAACCAACGTAACTGAAACTGAGATGGCGACAAGACGACAGACGGCCATACACGCCATTCGTACAGATCAGGAAAAACAGCAACGTCGCTACAATAAGAAGCGGTGCAGCGCTTTGACCTTCGAGCCCGGAGACATCGTCGTGGTGGAGAGAGAATCACTTCCAATAGGACGTTCAAGGAAGCTTTTAAAAAAGTTTCAAGGTCCCTACGTAGTAACGGAGAAGCTTCCAAATGACACGTATCGTATAGAAGATATTCCGTGCCGATCAGTTACTCAGCGCTTCTACACGTCTACGGCCCCGATTGACAAGATGAAGCGTTACTATGCCTTCGACTTAGACAACGAACCCGATCATGACGACTGCGAAGACGAAGAAGACAATTGAGTCAATTTTTTTACAGGATGGCCGAGTGTTAGCATCCTGCTGAGCACGAGAGATCAAAGAGAGACGAGGAAGACGACGAGCACCCGCGAAACGTGCAACGATACGAACGTTAAAAGCTCTGTACATATAAAATGTTTTCTTCCTTTTGACAACTGCGTATTTGACGACTAACACAAGGGCCCAAAAAAGTAGTTAAATCTTGGCGAAAAAGAACTTGATCACGTCGACAAACAATGTTATCGGGCAAGTCGTTCCAGTCAGCAATGGTGGATGGCAAAAACGAGCAGAAAAACAAGGATGACTTACAAGAAATAAGCTTAATCGTACATGCGTTATCAATGCGGGCTGAAACATAAAACGGTTGAGAGAGAAGTGATGAGTGAAGTGATGGCGAGTAGTAAATTTTATGCAGAAGACAGAGCTTTGATACCCTGCGGCGTATCACAAGCGAATGAAGGTCAGCACGAGTTTTAAGGTTAGTTACACTGGTATGACGTGAGTAATCAGAAAAAATGAAACGAGCGGCTCGGTTTTGGAGTGCTTCCAGTGAGGCAGATAAGTAATTATAATGAGGGTTCCAAATGCTACAAGCGTATTCCAGGATCGGTCGAACAATTGTGACGTATGTTAGTCGTTTAAGAGAAGATGGGGCAGAATTAAGGTTACGTTTAAAATAACCGAGACTACGGTTAGCTCTCGAAAGAATGTAATTAATATGCATGTTCCATGATAGATCGGAGGTTAGGTGAACTCCTAGGTATTTGCAAGATTGAACTAATTCCAACGGGTTATTTTGAGTGTGATATTGACTGGGGTGCAAACAAGAATTATTAGGACGAATGAAACGAACGTGCTTGCATTTATAAGAGTTTAAAAGCATGAGCCAGTTAGTACACCCTGAGCTGATATTTAGTAAGTCGTCTTGAAGGGCAGTAGAATCTGATGGGTTACTGATCCGACGATAAATAACGCAGTCATCGGCGAAACGACGAATTTGTGAGGTCAAGGAGTTTGGTAAATCGTTTATATATAGAAAGAAGAAGCGGGCCCAGCACAGTGTCGTGAGGAATATCGGAGGTGACGGCAACAGGATTTGAACGATGGTTGTTTGCGATAGTGAACTGGGTCCTGTTCCGTAAAACGTCTTTAATCCATTTTAATACATGCGAGTCAATATTTAGTGCAGATAATTTCGAGAGCAAACGCTGATGAGGAACGCGATCAAATGCCTTAGAAAAGTCGAGAAAAATAGCATCACTAACCTCATTGCTGTCTAAATTAGTGTTTATAAGTTTATATTTTAAGTAAACTAAAATGACAAACTTGGCCTCCTACGGAACTCTTTTGCATTCAGGCATTTTCGGGGATGTTTTAACACATTTTAAAATCAAGTTTCTAGGCTGAAACATTTTGTGCAGGGTATTTCATACTTTGTTTACTTTTAACAAAGAGATTAGCGTTGAACCATTGTAAGTTTTTTTTTTTTCCATTGCACTCGAAAGTTTTTGAATTGATCGAAAAAGTCAAAGTTGTGAAATATTGTGCGGCAATTAAAATAAACAATAATGAACGTTCTTTTTCAAATTTTTCTCGTTGAACCCTTGGAAGCGAATTCAGAATCTGCAAAAACTTGTTGCATTATAATGTTTTAAAGCAGACGACACGCAGACGAAATCCGTTGGCAGCAAAAACGCCACCGTTATGCAGACGTGTTTTTTACTTTCAGTTTGCTTTTATTGTCCGCATTTATTTTTTAACCGAAGGTACATTTCAAAAAGATTATGTTCATTTTAATAAGCCATGGTGGTCATGAGCCGTCGCGATAAGGAGGTAGCGCCATCTATCAATACGAACGGCACACACACCCCGCTACTGGACCCCTGTCGTCTGCGTCGCTGCCCGCCGTAGACCCTGGCAAGTTTCTTGGCCTTATTTTTTTACAGAAGGAGAGCTACGCTTTGTAATTTTACAAGAAAAAAACAACCTGTGAAATACACCTTTGGCGAAAAGTTTAAATTGCTTCGTGCAGGCGTCGATTTTTACGGTCCATTTTAGATCGAGCCTGGTGACTTGAACCACCCTATATATCGTAGTCAATTACCGTTGGAGGCTTTCCCTCTCAACGTCTAGTGGTACACGAACACTGCTTCCACAATGGCCGTAGTTGGTTGCATTATTCTCCAGACACCATAAAGCTTTACATAAGGTTTTTTATATATATTAAAAAAACACCGTGAAAACTGAACTTTGTAAACTATGAAAACTGAAAACATTCGGATTTTAGGGAGTTGTGCTTGGTCGAGTTTGCTGCACTGCGCTACATTCCCAGGGTAGTATTTTAATGTGGGTAGCCTTGCTGACAAAAGGATTCTATTCGCTTATGTAGACATCGCTATACTCCGTTTCTAATTACGATGGATTGTAGTGGACGTTACGACCTATCTCAGCCAATTTCGAGTATCAAGTTACAACGCGTCACTGCATGCGCCCCTTTAAAAATGTCACATGACACACTACATTGAATTGTCTCGTGTGACCTCTAGCGTCGTCTGTGGTCCATCGTAAGGTAAAACTGAGTATATGAACAGGAGACATCAGGAAACTTATGCCCCAACCGATGGCGGACGTGGCGAGGGTGGGCACGTTATCGAAGGTATCAAAACGATGTACTAAAACTTATTATTAATCCAGTAGTGTCCGTTAAAGGTTTAGTAACATTGAAGCCCTTGCTTAGATTACACCCATCTCTGCTTCGGTGTTGTAATTTCATAGATTTAGCCGTCTATTCAAATACCATCTTAACTTTATTTGGTGCATTTGTACTGTCGCCTTTGTTTGTGATGGACGCAAACTCACTTTCTTCGCACTTAATAGGATACCCAGGTCCTCCTGAGTCCCATGTATCTCACACCAGAGCTGCTAGAGTTCCTACACGGATTGGAAGTTTTCAGTCCTTACACCGTCAACTTCGTCTCCAAGGCACCACACCTTCAATTCACCTGGAGAGCTTTCATAGACGCTTTCAACCAAGAGGTGATCTCTGGCGGCATTTTTAAGCTGGTCGCGCTTTTTATTAGTCCCGAATGAAAAGTGCGTTAAATAATTTTGTTTAAATAATTTTGTTTAAATAGTCTAGCATAAAAAATGCATATGTACATCTTGAAAACATTGGTGCATGAAGGCATTTAAGCCTATAAGTTTCCATAAAAGATTAAGTCTATAGAGCAGCCTTAAAACAGCATATGTATATATTTCGATTTTGAGTTATATGATTTTAGCTTAACCTGCAGTTTTACGGCATTTAAAAATAAACATTTATCGGCATGCGCGTCGTGCTTGAACATAAATGTACTAAATATTCTTTTATGCTTCTTCACTTGTGCAGCGAACAGAGGGAAGGCGATGAGCCTGTTATACGTCAAGCAGAGACTTTCCGTCAGTGAGGGCTTAATATGCACCAATGCGCGCAAAGGGGCGAACGAAAAATGCCGCGAAAAAAATGTGTTCGTTTAAAAGTTGGTAATATAGATGATAGTTTCGTTTTGTCGCAGTTGATGAATCATACGAACCAGGACTGATGGTACGGCGTACCGAAACGCGTCTTCGACTGGTGTGATCTTGAGTCCCATCCTGCCCATACGTCAAAAGGTGTCCCGAGGTGGCCAAAAAGGACGTCACAAGAGCCGACGTGTCGTGCCGTCGTATGTCGCGATCCTGGCGGTTGGTCGTAGAAGTCCCGTCTAAAAATACGAGGGAATGCAGGTGCCCGTGCCCCCGTCGTCGCGTCGTCCTAACTACCGGCTGCCAAAGCTTCCGTGAACTGCCCTAACTGGACTAGAGAGCGAGGTGCCGCAGAACAGGCGTCTGCTACGTCTTCCATCACTTGCTGCGACACCGCTATAGGATCGCAACCGGCGACACCATGACACCCGTGTCATGTCTACGGGAGGAAATCGAGGAACCACTTTTTTTTTTCTTTTTGGACGCGGTAAACACACCGGCCGGAGACTCGTTCCAGGCACCTGTACTAATCACAACATTTTTAGTCGAGAGGGGAAAGTGGATTCGGCTCGAGTGCACGCTCCCTATTTACTTTCCTAAAGTTCGCGAACCGGATATACCAGGATAGAACACTTTTTGCACGTCATTTCGATTGTTTTCAGAAGAAACTTGACCCTAAACCGCACGAAGAGATTGTAAGAAAGCAGCGAGTGATGATAAGGAGAAGGATGTTTGTGACACGTTCTTGATCAACAAAGAGCAAATGCTTCTTAAACTGCAATCACACTGCTAGTATATCATACAAAAAAAAAAGTTTCTCTGCAGATCAAGTTGGTCGGCTTTTTGCGCAGGAGTTGCGGTGACGTCAGAAAGACACCGAGCTCTGATTGGCTCTGATCGCGCTGCTGTGTTTTCACCTCCTACAGGTTTGGATCGCCAACGGAGTCTTGTTTTTGACGGCGTGTCTTATGCTGGTGTTCTTCGACAAGCATAAGCAATTAAAATGGAGCATGACCAATTCATTCACGAACGCGTGTGCAGTGTTCACGGCTCATGGTGAGTTTACTTCGAATATTTACTTATTTTTGAACTGGGACCTCTTCTTTTTCTGCTGTGAATTAATAACACTATAAAATGGTCTGGTAGAAATTAAACTATATGTATATATATATGCCGATGATTAGGTAATGTACTCAGAATTAGATAGTGCTTCAGGTCAACTACGATTATTCTTAATCAGTGCATTTTGAAAACTTGCGGCTTTATGTGAGAGGTGGCAAAAATCAACTAAAAAGAACGCATTTTGTGGAAAGTATTAAAAAAATTCCTCGAAGGATACCTAATTTAATAACAAGCCATAAGCACCGCGAATGTTAAGAAAAACAGAAAATCAGACAAAACGATATTATAAACAATAATTATCGTCTAATAGGTACACAGAACGGCGCTTTTATTGTAGGTACGAAGATGTAATAATTATTTTTTGCTTCAGTTTTGAGTTCGGAGAACTGCTCGTAATGTTATGTTTTTGCCCAATGTTGCCAATGGTATTATTGAGTCTTTTCAGGCCCTTAACTCAATCAACTTTTATATATAATTTAGCTCCCAACATTTTATGGCTTTGATGTTCGCTCATTTTTAGTATTTCGCCGCTGTCTCGAATTCATTCATTATACAGGGTGTTTCAGTGAAGGTTTTGAGAAGAAACCTCTAAAATTACGGTGGTTGAGAAAACCAAGAACTCTTTCCGGGAACATACTTCCAGCCATGGCGGACGTCATGAATTGCAACAAACACACTAATTAGCTAAATATTTAACTCAAACTTACTAATTATTTTTATTGAGTTAAAATAAACATATGGTTTTATTGCGAAACTTGCTAAGCATAATCGAAAACCACTAAATCATCTCGTATTAGAAATATGTAAGGCAGGAACCGCATTTTACGGCGTTCTGAAAAACGCCCAGTTTCAACGTGTTTTTAGGTTTCCGTTTTTTATCAGAGCGCATCTTTGAGCCAGCGATCTCCTGCTCCCCAGTGGCCGAGGCGCGCAACACACCTGCGCCATACTCCCCTCCATCATACGAGGGAAGCGAGGCGGTGGCTTCGCGCCTCGGCCACCGGGGAACCGAACCCCTGGCGCCAAGATGTGCCACGATAAGCAACCGAAACCTAGAAACTCGTTCAAATAAGTGTTTTTTTTTCGGAACGCTGTAAAATGCTGCCCCTGCCTTATATCATTCTAAGATGAGCTGATTTACCATAAAATCCCGTATGAGCCTGTAGTTTCTTGCGTCCGTTCTAGAGTTGACTCGGAAGTTAAAATGGTCTGGAACGGTTGGTGAGAACACTAACATTTTATTTAGTTAACTGATTATTACTTGTCTAACTTTAGAATAACGATGCAGCATCGATGTCGTCGTCAGTCCAGGTGGATGGCCCCATGACGACTCGCTGCTCCCTCCGTCTCGTCTCCGTCGAGTCCTCTGTCCCGACTCCTTTTTAAACCTTCGTGCTGAGGGTTACCTCGCGATGGCGTGAACTGGTGCAATCGCGAGGCAATACGTCAGCCGGATGAGACAGCAGTATTGGCAGTGCTATGGTGTGATTGCCAAGATGTTATCTAATGTGGTGCAATGGATGTTGCGCGGACTTATGTAAGCGTGCGGCAAAATCCGTCGACGACGCAGCACTTGAGCCGGGTAAGGTAATCTGACGCTCTCCGGGGCCGCTCGATCGAGCGGAGAAAAGTTCTCGGAGTCGCTGGGTCGGTGCGTGCGTACGTGACCACAGTACTCCCTCCCCAGAGAGTAGGCGAACGTTTAGAGACCACCGTTATCCGAGTCTAGGCTTTCTTCTTGCCGCGGGTACGCAAGTGAGGCTTGTAGTAGCAGGTGTAGGAGGAGATGCGATGCCCAGACGCTGTGGCACGTGGCGGCCGGAGCGTGTCTGGATCTTCGTCGGGCGCTGCTTGTCCAAGGCGATGATGGTTTGGGGTTGACGACGAGAAGAGTTGATGCGAAAGATAAAGATTTCGATGATAGGCGGCGATCACTTAGTTCTTTCCGTGAGCGCCGACCGTGAGTGGCGTCGGTCGGTGCTACAGAACCTTGTGTGGGCCGTCGTGGAAAGTTGAGGGCGTAGCCCGTGCATCACGTGCTGGAGTCTCTGTCGGACGCGCGTGATTTTTCCGTATGAGCCAGGAGCGTCAGAAGGGCCGCAGAGAGTCGCTTGCAGTAGCGTGCCCGTGCCGAGGCCCCGCATTGAGTCGGCCGCGTGGTACTCGCGTAGAGCAGCAGGCGGTGGGACTTGGTGGTGGGTGGCCGGCGGTGAGGCGCTTGCGGTGATTGGACTTTCGGTGAGAAGGCGGCGGGGACGTACTCGTGTTGGGGTGTCTGCGGTGAGCTGAGTGCAGAGAGTGGCACGCGGTGAGTTGCGTGGTATTGCCGCGTTGGGTTGCACGCATTGTGTTGCGTTGCGTTGCACACGGTGGTTTGCTGGTTGAGTGGCACGCGGCGAGTTGCGTGGTGTTTCCGCGTTCGGTTGCACGCATTGAGTTGCGTTGGGTTGCACGCGGTGATTTGCTTGATTGGTTGAGTGGCACGCGGTGATTTGCGTGGTGTTACCGCGTTGGTTTTCACGCAGTGAGTTGTCCGCGTGGACGTGCTCAAGTAGAGCTGTCCGTGGTGAGTTAGACGCTTTGGGTGCAGAGGGGTGCATCGTTGAAGGCGTGACAGCGAGAGGGATGTAGGTAAATTTCTTTCTTTCTCTTGTGTGGTGAAAAAAAAGATGTGGCTCACCGGCGATGATGGTGACGAAGGCGGTGGGTGCGATGATGGAGTCGCGGGCCGTGGTGCCGAAACTTGGGGCGGAAATGAGTGACGCGCCCCGCGGACAAGATAGTGGCTGGAGTGGTGGGGACACTGGCTGTGGCAGAGACCGTCGTTGCGAAGCGCTCGCGGAGCATCGCATTTGCGTCGAGCGGTACTACCACTGCCATGTCGTGGGCTATGGGGAACAGGAACGGTGTCGGTGATGCTGTTCGGTTGAGCCGTTGTCCGGGAGTGGCGGGCCAGGCAGTGGAAGAAACCTCCGGGAGACGAGGGAAATGAGCAGGGCCGGAGTTTCCGTTCGATGCGGGGATGGGAGCGCCGGTGTGATGGTGTGCTTGATTGCTGAAGAGGGCTTGTTTTGAGAAGGAGAGTGTTCTCCGGGTCACCACTGTAGCGTCTCGGTTCGTCCGGGTCACCAAAGTTGCGCCTGAGGTCCCATGTCGTGTCGCCGCTCACTAGCGTCTGGGTTCGTCCGGGTCACCACTGTTGCGTCTGAGGTCCCATGTCGTGTCGCCGCTCACTCCGTCTCGTCTCCATCGTCTCCAGTCCAGGCCGCTGGTCCCATGACGTCTCGCTGCTCACTCCGTCTCGTCTCCGTCGAGTCCTCTGTCCCGACTCCTTTTTAAACCCTCGTGCTGAGTGTTACCTCGCGATGGCGTGAACTGGTGCAATCGCGAGGCAATACGTCAGCCGGATGAGACAGCAGTATTGGCAGTGCTATGGTGTGATTGCCAAGATGTTATCTAATGTGGTGCAATGGATGTTGCGCGGACTTTTGTAAGCGTGCGGCAACATCCGTCGACGACGCAGCACTTGAGCCGGGTAAGGTAATCTGACGCTCTCCGGGGCCGCTCGATCGAGCGGAGAAAAGTTCTCGGAGCCGCTGGGTCGGTGCGTGCGTATGTGACCACAAGCCCCTAACCCCAAGAGATCGCCCATCCCGTTTTCCTATCTAAATATCCATAATAAAAAAAAATCCGAAACATCGCCCACACCCTCTCGATTCCCGTCGGACATCACGCGATGTCCGACGGGAATCGCATCAGCCGCGCCACCAGAGATACGTGTACGTGTGACAAGCGAGTTCGTAGCGGGTTCCCGCTTTTTTGTCCGCTATCTGCATACGCGAAATCGGTACTCGTGACCAGTGGACCGTTCCAGCGTGTTTATTGCATTGTGAAATGCAGATCTGTTGCTTCCGCGATTCGCGGTATCAGGTGTTTTGTCAGGTAGTTTGTAGCAAGTGCCCCCCCCTCCCCCAACCTCCCTCCAACACCCTCCCCCTGTGGTTATGACTATTTTTTTTTTATAAAGTTTTACTGTCACATTTCTAAAGAAAGCCTACCAGGTTTTCTTTTTATCATTCATCTCTTCATTTTGGGTTACTGTTCTTACGGGATATTACGGTAGTTATTTTCGATGATGCTCAGCAAGTTTCTTATTGGAACCAGAAGCTTATTTTCACTACTTAAAAAGTGAGTGAGTAAATTTTAGTTATTTATTTAGCTAGTTAGTATGCTTTTTAAAATCCTTGACGTCCGCCGTGGCTGGAAGTTTGTTCCCGGATAGAGTACCTTTTTAATGCGAAAGCATTAACTGTCTCATGGAGCGAGCTGACGTCATAAGTCTGAAGCGCGAAAACGGCAGATAGTTTCCTTCGGTTCCATTGGCTGGCGCTCGTCGACGGGGCTCCCTTTGGCCGCTGCGCTCGTCAGTTTCCACGACCGCTCACCCCATGGCGCTGCGTGTCCATCAACGAGGAGCTTCCAAAGTCATCAGGGGAGCACACGCGCCGACCGGCGACGAAAAGTACGCAGCAGACGAAAAAGGGAGCGTACGAGCGGCTTCCATTCTTTCGCATTCACAACTCATAAAGAATGCTTATGTCTGCCTCGATCTTTTTTTCTCAACCACCCTATTTAGGCGTTTGAGAAAGCCTTCGTTGAAACACCCCGTATAAAAACACTTTAGCACAACGTCGCTGCAGCAATTACAATGCATTACAACCAATTAAATGACCTTGCGTTTATGTCTTTATTTTGCGGTTACAATGAGTATTCCTGGATATGTTCTTGGGCTTCTGATTTTAAATGGGGTATTATCAAACCGCAGGCGCATGATCGGGACAGAGCACACGTGCCATCCTTTTTCTTATCGGGAAAATGTGAGGGCTGCGGGACAGTGAGCTACATGGCGCCACACCGTTAATGCGGATACAATATGGACTTTTTTCAATTTGATTTTGAAAGGGCATTTTAAGGAACAAAATGTTAGCGGTTAGGTAAGTGCACGAAGTAAGCACTTTCCACCACCATGGTAATTTTGGTGACGGGACTTAGATTTTAAGAGAAAACAGGAAAAACCGGTGAACGCTCGACTGAAGGGGCGGTAGCTGAGCAAATGCGGTGACCTGCTGAGTTTAATCGCGTGCTTGACGTGCCAAAGAAGCACTGGAGGATATATATATATATATATATATATATATATATATATATGTAGGAACTACAGTACCAAGGAAGAAGAGAAGGACGCAGGGATGCGCGAGAGGCGCGAGAAGAGAGCACGAGAGTGAGCCAGTTTTCGGCCGTACCTACCAACGAACAACCTTCACGTTTATTCCTTTTTTTGTAAATATGTAAATATATATTGTGGCGCTCGCGACTCCTCGCTTTCATAAGAGCCCACAATTTGGTGACCCGGCATCTCGGACTCAAAAACACCGTCCTCATCCGTCAAGGCAAGTACCTCTTTGGCGTTCAAATCCTTGGAACCGCCCCATCACCCGACGCACATTCACTCAGTCAATCATGAGTCACTCAGAAGACAGCTCAGCAGCTGCCGCAGTTGCTTCAATAAATTTCGAACTGCCGGAATTCTGGTCGTCGGACTCAGAACTTTGGTTCTTGACCATCGGGTCCTCCTTCCGGAAGAATAAGATAACTTCCCAAAAGCCCGAATTTGACAACGTCGTCTCGTCACCGCCCCAAACAGTGGCGGCGGTTGTCCGGGATATCCTACGTGCACCCCCTCAAGATATGCCGTACGACATGCTCAAGACCGAGCTTATACGGCGTACGACGGAGTCCGAACAACGGCGACTTCAACAGCTTCTGACATCAGAGGAACTTGGAGACAGGAAACCGTCGGAGCTACTTCGTCGTATGGAGCAACTACTGGGTGACAAGGCAAATACCTTGGACGCAAGCATACTCCGAGAATTATTTCTCCAGAGACTGCCAACTCAAGTTCGCATGATTCTCTCCACCTCAGCAACAGACTCCATCGAAACTCTAGCTCGAATGGCGGACCAAATCATGGACGTTAAAACGCCCAACGTTTGCCAACTAACTCATCCAAACCCTCACACCGAACATCTCTGTTGAATGAGACTCTTCCCCAGCTGCTGGAGTCTAACAAGTGCTGACATCGACTGTCGCACGCCTCTCAGAAGACCTCAAGCAGCTGCGGCTGGACACTCGTCGTTCGACAACGCGTCAGGTCTCCGACAGCCCACCACGACGTCGTCGATCTAGGTCTGCAAACAGCAGCGGTACATGCTGGTACCACCGCACCTTTGGCAACCGTGCTAGAAGATGTAAGTCACCCTGCACGTTCCAGGAAAACAGGCAAGCCCGGCGCTGACGGTGGCCGGCGTTGCGGGCCACGGAACAAGCCGTCTATTCTTCGCGACTGACCGCACCACTAAGCATCAGTACCTCGTTGATACTGGCGCGGAAGTCAGCGTGATTCCACCAACAAAACAGGACCGACGGTGCCCCGCTGAAACACCCCCCTTGCGAGCTGTCAACGGCTCCGCCATCAAGACCTATGGACAACGGTCACTCACTCTCGACCTAGGTCTGAGGAGGACGTTTCGTTGGGTGTTTTATGTGGCTGATGTACAGCAATCCATCCTCGGAGCAGATTTTTTACGCAATTTCGGCCTCCTTGTTGATCTGAGGAGGAACGTACTCCTGGACGCGGGAACGCATCTCTACGTTCACGGAATCGCGTCCAAGACCGAGTTCCTCAACCTCACCATATCAACACCCGTACTTGAGGCTCCCTGGAAGTCCCTTCTAGACAAATTTCCTCAGCTGCTGCGGTCATCCGACGCGACAGAGCCAGCTAAACACACCGTCACGCACCATATAGAAACAACTGGTCCCCAGTATTTGCAAAACCTCGACGCCTCGCTCCTGATCGCCTCAAAATCGCCCGACAGGAGTTCGAGCACATGATCGACTAGGCATTGTACGTTCCTCAACAAGTGCTTGGTCATCGGCACTACACATGGTGCCAAAGAAATCTGGAGATTGGCGACCTTGCGGGGACTACCGGGCTCTCAACAACGTGACAGTCCCAGACCGGTATCCCATTCCACATCTTCAAGATTTTGGAGGTGCGTTGCACGGATCTAACATTTTCACGAAAATCGATCTCGTAAAAGCGTACCATCAAATTCCGGTCGAACCTTGCGACATACCAAAAACAGCAATTGTAACACCTTTCGGCATGTATGAATACACCAGAATGCCTTTCGGCCTAAGAAACGCAGCGCAAACGTTTCAAAGGTTCATGGACCAAATACTTCGCGGACTGCCCTTTTGTTTTGCGTATTTAGACGATATCCTCGTTTTCAGCACGGACCGTAAACAACATTTTCGTCATCTCCACCAACTCTTCGCTCGCCTCAGCGAGTACGGAGTTGTCATCAACCCGGCGAAATGCGAGTTTGGCGTCTCAGAACTCTCGTTTTTGGGGCACCAGGTCAATCACCTCGGTATATCCCATTGCCACAACGGATTGAAGCGATCAAGAACTTTCGCAGCCTCCCACTACTACCAAACTCAGAGAATTCCTGGGCTTGTGAATTTCTATCGTCGCTTTGTTCCCGCTTGCGCAGCCATACTTCAGCCGATCAACCAGCTTCTTGCAGGTTCAAAGCGCAAGAACGAGCAACTTACGTGGACAGAAGCAGCTACTGAGGCATTTACCACCATCAAACAGGCTCTTTCCAAAGCAACACTTTTGACTCACCCCCGATGCGACGCCCCAAATTCCCATTATGGTTGACGCATCCGACACCGCAGCTGGCGCAGTTCTACAACAGCTCAAAGACGGCCAGTGGCATCCAGTGTCATTCTTCTCAAAACAGTTTTCACCAGCCGAAACAAGATACAGTACTTTCGGAAGAGAACTGCTTGCAGTGTACCTTGCCGTGAGTACTTCCGCCATTTTTAGAAGGTAGACAGTTTTGCATATGGACCGACCACAAGCCTCTTACATACGCATTTCAATCCACAACTCTAATCCTACGCCACGGGAGATCCGTCATATGTCCTTCGTTTCCGAATTTACTACCGACATAAGGTTCGTTTCAGGAAGGTCAACCCCGTCGCCGATGCATTATCACGATTAAACATAAATGAGATCTCTTCATCCCGACCACTAATCGATTTTCGCGATTATCGCTCAAGCTCAACAAACGGACAGGAGTTAAGTGAGCTCCGCTCTTCACAACGTCTCTTATACTACAATACGTCAACGTTCCCGGGAACACAACAACGATAGTCTGGCGACACATCTACAGGCACACCTCGACCGTACATTCCACCTCATTTCCGGCGCACAGTGTTTGATGCACTGCACACACTATCCCACCCTGCATACGTGCTCACCCAGCGTTGGTCACCCGCACGCTTTGTGTGGCCACGAATCAACGCAGATGTGAGGCGGTGGTCACAATCCTGCCTTCAGTGTCAAAAGGTAAAAGTTCATCGACACACCATCTCGCCTCACGATGTTTTCCCCCAACCTGACGCTCGCTTCAGCCATGTTCATCTGGACATTGTGGGACCTTTACCATCATCGCAAGGCTTTCGGTATATGCTCACATGCGTAGACCGTTTTACAAGATGGCCTGAAGCAATTCCCATCACACACATAACAGCTGAAAATGTCGCCCACGCATTCATTACCACATGGGTTAGTCGTTTCGGTATACCATCTACCATCACAACTGACCGTGGCCGACAATTTGAATCATCTCTTTTCCGCCATCTTTCACAGCTGTTGGGGTCAACCACATTCACACCACGGCGTACCATCCGCAAGCCAACGGTATGGTTGAAAGACTACACCGCCAACTTAAAGCAGCTCTCATGGCACAATCCACGCATTCATCATGTTGGACTGAAGTTTTGCCATTAGTACTCCTCGGCATTCGCTCTGCATTCAAAAATGACCTGAACTGCACTACCGCTGAGCTCGTTTACGGCACGACCTTACGTCTGCCTGGTGAATTAATTGCACCTGCAACAGAGCCTGTAATCCCTGACATACAGGATTTCGCAAACCGCTTACGACAGCACATGGCACAGCTACGACCCTGCCCCACAAGAGCCACACAACCATCTTCAATATTCATGAGTCCAGCATTATCAAAGTCTTCCCCACGTCTTTCATTAGGAACGTGCC